>WHUZ01000122.1:0-138581 GCA_015179045.1 Kalaharituber pfeilii | reverse complement strand
GAAGAAGCCGAATTAGTCCGGTTAAAACAGCAATATAACGACCTCATGGCACGTGCTGGGCGACTGGAGCATAGGTGCTGGCGCCTTATTACTATTGCGAAAAATGCAGCCTGGAGTCTCAGGCTAGGAATATAAGTATAGATGTGCACGAGTGGCCACTTCCAAGTATCGATTTGGAGGCCAGAGCGGTGGTGGTAGAGCTGAAGCTTCCAGTTGCCTTTGGGGCATGGAGAGACGCAACGTATGAAGTGCTTGTTAATATTCTCAATCCGTTTATGGAAAAGGAGCTACATGACTCAAAGCACTCACTGCAGGACTATCAAGGTTTGTCACCATACTTCAGATCTCAGTCTCAGAATATTTCATGGGCGTCAGAGACAAAGTCATTCAGGCGAGCGCATTACGGCACAAGGAATGTCTCAATGGTTTTGAGCGAGTCTGATTACCTGGTTCCCAATGGGCTAAAATATCGGCTGGCAAAGGGGTCTGTTGGAGCAAGCCAATGGATCACCGAGGCCCTGACAGCCGCGAAAGCAACGCAGGTGCAAAATGTTCGGAAGCTATGCACTTTCCAGCTTACCAAATGCCAGCGCAGCACTACAATATGCCCTTAATGTCTACTGGCCACACATCCAACTTCTCTATTGCTAATCAACATCATTGCCAAACAGAGTGGTCGCTCCATGAATATGATTCTTTCACCACATGTGCGGGCAGGGTACAGGCTGCAATGGCTCAATTATTCTCCGCGAAATTCGAGCTGGCAACCTCAATCTAAACCGGGCCCGAGACAAACCTGCTATTCATGGCAAACCATCTGGCAGGGCAGGCCCTCCGGAGACACCAGTGGACCCACACACGCGAAAGCCATAGCAATCTACGGGACAAGGATTTCTGCAGTCTCATGCTCGATGCACTCACAAGCACGCTACACATCATCAAGAAAAACTGGCTAGAGCAAATATCAATGCAGAATCTCATTGAACTTGGCGCCCGTTTGCTGTGCCTGACCCCGTTCCCCGAAATCAAAGGGCTTGCAGCCAAATTCCTCAGAGAGTGCAGAAATGTTTGCATGGTCTGGATGCAGGACATGATTAAACGCATGAATTCCGCGAACAGCGATGCTAGTTTCGAAAAGTGGCAGCATCTTGCACTTACCATGGCTGCTACCTGCCGACTCACCTTCAACGTGGACCTCACTGACATAAATTTTGTGATCAGCTCTGAAGATGACTTTACTAGTTTCATACAGTGTGCAGCATGTGTCCACGAAAATACCCCTCCCAATATCAGCAAGAATCCAGATAGACTTTTGCTCGATCGAGACACAAGGCTTGCACACAGGATGGAGCCATATTTGCGTAAGCTGATTACCGAAAATGAGGGATGGCTTGATGCGGCGGTCAAGAGGCATTGGCCGGAGTATATTGCTGGTGAACCATGGAAACTTTTGACATCGCCGAATGAGAGATGGATAACCACGATAACGAAAGGGGGAACAGACAGGTTGCCGATGAAGGTACATTATAACCTGTTGGAAGGAACGTTCCTTGTTGATGGATTACCGTTTGGACGACTCCCGAAGGAGTATGTAAGCCACCCAGATTACTTCAGGTTATTTCAGAATGTAAGTTGTGGCTACCTTCTGCGATCAATTGTGTTCAGTTCATACACTGACAATGCATACAGCGAATCTTTTCTGTCAACAAGGCAAATATGCCGGGAATGAGCTTTCAGATGGCTCATTCGGTATCGCCGGCCAACGAGGATCTTCAGGTATCACCCTCCAAAGCACTAAATGCACCCAAAGCTGTAGCTCACGAGTACACGACCCAGGTATACTTCGCCATGCGTCAAGGCAACTTAATCATTCGAACCAAATTGGGATCCGAAGTCTACGAGATCATCCCTCACAGTAAACTCGAAGGCGATTTTCCGCACACAATGCTCAACTCCTTCGTCCACTTCCTTCACTTGACTGATCAGAGGCTGGAGTTTCGACCTCTGGATGACAGTACCTCCCTCTGGCGTCCATCGCCCAGCAACTGGGTAGTTTCCATTTCCAAAGATCATCCAAACTGGCGAGCAGAAGGGACCATAGGTATGCTCAGGTTGATAGACTACCATAGTCCCACAACTCAAGCCATGAATCAGCTTTTCAAGTCTATTGAGTCGCCATCACATCTCGAACTTACGCTTACCAGCAACCAGACAGTCAATGTAAAGTTGGCGCGGTATAATCTCGACTTCGAATTCAACGGAACTAATATACAGGAGTCCCACATCAAGTGTCGTAATTTTCCTGAGATGGTGGTAGATGTCAGGCCAACAGTTGGTCAGGACCTTGGGACGTTATATGGGCTCAAGAACTACCTAGTTCTACGGGAAGCCGCATCCACATTGAATAGTGCTGTGAGGATTGTGATTATACCACATGGGAAGGTTCACTACACAACCGAAGAACATCATACCTCGATTCAGATAGTGACAGACAATCTGGACACTGTCAATTACCATCTGTACACTGTCGATACCTTGCTAGGATGTCTCGTTGCCAATGGTAGCATGAGAAGCCATCTGTTCAAGATCTATCTCCATGCCCTCACAGCGTATTGTCTACCTGACCCACTCACAGGCTTAACGGGAACAGAACAAGCCCTGGACAATCTTCGCTCCGCTAGTTCCTTATCTTTTCAGAAATTAGATGCAGACACAACGATCGGCCCCAGCAAATTTGAGCTCCTCAGTTGCATTTCAAAACTGTCACCCAAGCGGACATTCTACCCATCCCACCTCAGGACCATGCAGCAGATCGAGTGGCAAGAGAGTCTACCTTCCTATTGCCAGCATTGGGAATTTCATTCAGCGGTGAATTCGATCCTCCAGCATTGGGAACGTACCAAGATTTTTCAGGTGACAACAATGGATGTTAAAGTTAGTGATTCCAGTCATGAGGACCTCCGAAAACGAGCCTCTATACGGGGAGCTGCTTATCAGCCGAGTGAATATGGGGGAAATGTGAACACGCGAATCCACGATAAGGAATACATTGCAGGAGAACTTACCGATGAAACAATGGAAGGTAGAGTATGCCAAATCTCGAGTCTTGTCAACAATTGGATGGTGAATCCCACGCCTACTAAGAATCTAGCATCCTATCTTCATAAATGGCAGACAATCAGCTCGAAAACGAATCCATCTTCAAGCATTGGATACCGACACTACTGGCACAGCAGCCGCATGGAACAAGATTGGTACTCGCTGTACAACTTCTGCCGAAAAAGTTCCAAGTCACATGACCAGTACAAGATCCTTTTTGTGCTTGCAACATTATCATATCGTGGAGAAGATGATGTTCCGATGGAACTTATTGAAACAATCCTTGCTTTTGCCACACATCGCGTGTTCGCAATAATGAATCCCCCTGATGTACCAAACACGAAAACGGAATATCGACTTGAGTTTGGCTGCCAGGCTATTTCTAGCGATATCCGACAAATAGTATCGCAGTATGTTGTTGACTTTGACTCGAGCGAAGAATACCGCCTATCTCAAAATTACGGGGAAAGCGACCATGAGCACTGGAACCGCCGTCAGAGAGCATACAAAAGCCGGCTTGAAGATCACATTGACAATGCCGTTTCATACTACCACGCCCAGTGGGTGTGCGAGAGTTTGTCCCCACCCGCACGTGCACGCGACCACTGGAACCTCTTATATTCCGACTCAGCATTGACCCCCTCAACGAGAGATTCGCACATTGGTACCACAATCGCCTATATATGCAGCACATCGAAAGGGTTCAAGTGGAACTTGACACAATCAGGCCCCTGAGTCACCAGTTGAGAACTATAACACAATACAGTTTCAACGCGTGCTATATTCCTGCACCGGAAGTGAAGACAGTGAAAAGCCTGCAGGACCTTCTTAGCAGCAACGAGCCATCCGTAATAAAAATCCCAGGATTTTAGAAGAGGCATTGAGACCCAGCATCCGAATATACGAGACTCTGTCAGTCATCTAATCACACGCTTCTCGAATGACGCTACGGGATTCAAAAACCGTTATGCCCAGGACTTAGAGCAGAGTTGGAAATCGCTTCTCAAACACGACTCGTCCTCCCAGCAGACATCACAGGTCATTCTCCGCCCTCTAGAGTATATAGAATCATACATGAAAAGATGTGGAGAAGGTGTTTATAGGTATTTGGAGGCACATTGTGGCTTTGTTAAGTCAAAGGAAGGAACAATAGAGGAGTTACTTTATCGGACTGGGTTGCGACCGAGGATAACGTGAAAAGTTTGCTTAGTCAATTGGCAATGCGGAATCACCACCAGCACACTGAACGGGCACAGTTGTGGGGCAGGGTATTGGTGTCATTTGGGAAAACGATTTCATTATATCAACAAGCTATCCGCCTTTATCACCATGCACAACGTGACGACTCCGTTGAGTTCAACAAGGAGTGGGCTAACAAAGGTCGCGAGGGATGGGATCCACTAGAATATCCTGATTGGGCTCCTTTTTGAGATAGAAAACAATATGCTGATTAGGCCCGTGCAAGCTCAAATTGCTTCTAAGATGCTTTCCCCCTAATGGAACTAATGCGTCATGCAGCTAAATATGGGAGAAGGGAAGTCATCAGTTATTGTGCCAATTGTTGCTGCTGCGCTGGCAGATAAGAAGAAATTAGTGAGGGTGGTGGTGTTGAAGCCATTGTCAGGCCAGATGTTCCATCTGCTGGTGCAGAAGCTAAGTGGGCTGTTAAATCGAAGGATATATTACCTCCCATTTTCACCGGCAAATAGAGCTTACAGAGTCCACAGTGAACCTGATTCAGGAATTATATCAGGAATGTTTGGATAATGGTGGAATTTTGTTGTCACAGCCGGAGCACCTCTTATCTTTTAAGTTGATGGGCGTTGAAAAGCTCAGTGCTGGTGGCCCAATTGCAGATTCACTTCTACGTTCTCAGCATTGGCTCGAAAATCACTCACGCGATATCTTGGATGAGAGTGACGAAGTTTTACATGTTCGATACCAGCTCATATACACCATTGGTGGCAGCATGCTCCACAACTAAGCCCAGACCGCTGGGTGATAATCCAAGAACTATTCGGCCTTGTCAGCAAACACATGCGGGAGCTTAAGGGTCGATACCCTGATGGAGTGGAGGTAATTGAACGCGAGGATGCCCCCGGAAGTTTCCCCTTCACGCGGCTACTGAAGAAGGAGCCAGAGTCTGAGCTGCTTGATAGGATTGCGGAGGATGTTATTCGAAGAGGTGTCTTGGGAGCAGTGTCAACAAGGTGGTTTACTGATTGCATGAGCAACTCGCTGTTATATTTGATCACAACGAAGAATGTTCAGGGGCCCACGAAGTGGCCAGAGGTAGGGGACATGTTACCGTACTTTTTATTACTCAGAGGGATGATCGCCCACGGTATCCTTGCTTTTGTGCTCCGGGAGAAGCGGTGGCGTGTTGATTATGGCCTTGCTCCGCACAGAACACTCCTTGCAGTACCCTATCGCGCGAAGGATAGCCCAGCCCACGAGCTGACTTTGGCCATCCTGATGTCACAATTGCTCTTACCTGCCTGTCCTACTACTACCAAGGGCTCGAAGATGGCCAGCTCCGCATGTGCTTCGAACGTCTCAAAAAGCTCGACAAACCCGGCAGCAGAATACTTGACCTGGATCAAGGGGTGCGAAGACCTTCCCTCTCCTTTACACCAGCTACAAGGAATCAACTTGGAGGATAATGACCAATGGTCCAACACAATATATCCTCGTCTTAGATTGAACAAGAGTGTGATTGACTTCTATCTAGCTAGCACAGTATTTCCGAAGGCGTGCAAGGAGTTTCCAACGAAGCTTACCACCTCTGGATGGGACCTCGCTGAAAAAAAGCAGTATCCAACCACTGGATTCAGTGGTACGAATGATAACCGATATCTTTTGCCTGTCTCAATCGAGCAACTGGATCTCCCCGAACAAACCCATACGAACGCAAAGGTGCTCCGTTACCTTCTTCAGCCAGAGAACAACCATTACACATGCGCACAGAAGGAGGGAAATGAAAGACTTCCAGTGAAGGATTTATTGAAGAAATTGTTAAATCAGACGGACAAGATCCAGGTCTTACTTGATGTGGGAGCGCAGGTGCTGGAAATGAACCATGAGGTTGCGGAGTGTTGGTTGAATTTGGCAAGCGAAGGAAACCATCAATGGACTGCAGTGGTGTTTTTCAATGATGATGATGAATTGACAGTACGGAGCAAAGATGGTAGCTTGCAGCCGTATATGATCTCGCCCTATGTAAAGAATATGACAACGTGCTTGGTATATCTGGACGAGGCGCATACAAGAGGGACTGATTTGAAGCTTCCAGCAGAAAGCATAGCGGCAGTGACACTGGGACCAAAATTAACCAAAGATAGACTGGTGCGAGGTAAGTTTATGTCACACGTTGAATAATATTTGGTACATGCTAATCCTTTTCCAGCTTGCATGCGAATGAGAAAATTAGGTCAAGGGCAATCAGTTCACTTCTTCGCCCCCCCAGCGGTCCACAGTAAACTCCTAGTACACTCTGGGAAGGAGGGGGGAGCCCATATCGAAACCATCGACATCATCTCTTGGGTAATGCATGAAACCTGCACGCAAACTGAACGCAGCGTCGCACTGTGGGCAAGCCAAGGCATTGGACATCAGATTCGAGAGCACGCATGGTCCAAATATAAAGCTTCCAATCTCGACGGGGACATGTTGGCCAAAGAATGGGAAGAGCCCGAATCAAGGACGTTAGAATATATGTATGGTATCTCTAACCAACAGCGGGAATCAGTCAAACATATCATTGCAACCAAACTCCAAGAACCAGATCTGCAGCCCCGCTACGAGCAACTTAATATCATCAACGCCAGGTGCGAGGAGTACCAGGTCGTATCACTTCATGGGGTTGCCATGCAGGAAGAGCAAGAGGGAGAGGTTGCCCACGAAGTCGAAATCGAGGCAGTACTTCAACTGCGGCCACCTGCCACCCCACATACTCACAAACTCAATCCCGCCGTTCTGGAGTTCATCAAGACCGGCATCGTGAACCCTAGCAGCTTCAGCTCGTCATTCAGATACCTTATGGATACACTTTCACAAACCTCCTTCCACAAGGATATTGAGCCTGGGCCATGGGCACAAAACATTATCGCTACTGCCGACTTCGCAGAGACTGTCAAACTGAACGAGAGCAACCATAAGCACATGGACAACTATCTCCGCCCAGTAACCTGGATTGTGTCCAGTGTACGCCATCTTTATACTTCACCAGTCCTGTGTCTCCTCAGCTCGTTTGAGGTCAATGAACTTCTCCCACACATCTGGCGCTCACAATTCGTCAATCTTCACATGTATACACCTAAAGCCCAACGTATAGCACCAACATTTGAAGATCTTACATACGCAGCAATTCCAGCATTACCAAATGGCTGGGCAGCGAGCTTCCCAAGTCGAGACCAGTTAATGATCCAGGTGAATCTGTTTGCCGGGCAATTATTCTTCAAGTCCTTTACAGCATATACGAGGACATGTGGATTCCTGGGGATATTCCTGAGAGGGGAGGGAGATAGGGAGAAATTGCCCGCAGAAGTAAAGACGGATGGATTTCTCCGTGGGCTCAGAAATGATGGAAACGGAGGGCGTGGGGTGCTCAACGGGGAAGTAGCATTTGAGGAAAGTCCATTGAGGTTTGTGAGGACATTGATTGGGGTTAGGAGGAAGGGGATGAAGTTCGGGGTGACACATGCAGGGTTGTTGGTGCATGGGAAAGAGCTAGAGAGCGGAGAGTGGGGAGTAGATGGACGCAGATGAGATGTAAGTGGACTACAATAATAGTGGAAGTAAGAATTTACATTCAAAGCTAGAAGTGACTGACTGTCAAACTGTGGAGCACAGAAAGTATGGATATTAGGCGAGAGACAAGGCGCACGTGGAGTATTTTTGATACGCGATTTATGACCGTTGTTTTTTCTATTTTTCTTTATCGCAACGAGGTGACAATTTGTAGGTGGGATCTATATTTCGTATTTTTTTTTTTTTTTTTTTTACAGAATACTGTTTCCGTATTTGATTTTATGTCTTTTTTACCACTGTGAATTGGCTGATGGTCTGTATTTCTGTTCTTATTGATACGCGATTTATGACAACGGTTGTTTTTTCTATTTTTCTTTATCGCAACGAGGTGACAATTTGTAGGTGGGATCTATATTTCGTATTTTTTTCGTTTTTTTACAGTATACTGTTTCCGTATTTGATTTTATGTCCTTTTTACCACTGTGAATTGGCTGATGGTCTGTATTTCTGTTCTTATTGTAGAGGGAACGTTATGATTACCTTTCGTGAAAGCTGTTTATGAGGAAAATTTTCATTGTCCACTGGGGATGAGGTTGCCCTTTATGCTTGAGATACGTAGCTAATATGCACGTTCCAATCGAGTGGCCGGCCCGGGTATTTCTCTTTTTTTTTTTTTTTTTTAAAAAAAAAAAAATCATTACTCCTATACCGTCCTGTAGGCTATGACGAGATTAAGTTCATAGGAGTCAATGAAATAACCCACAAATAAGAGGAGAAAAAAGGAAAATAATTGCAAATTTTCCATCGTCACCTCTCCACCCATATCATGTGGCCCAGGTATACTGAGTGTCCCGGTCTAGTCACACTGGCCCAGGGCGCTAGAAGTGGGATGCCGAAGTAAGAATAGGGAAGGTATTGGAAGTACTAGTGACATTGATATCGGATTCCCAGGCAGCGATCGCTGCAGTACAGAAAGCGGGAGGAGGAAAAGCAAGAATGAATGATCTCAGGGGCATAGTGGAAGAAATGACGAAGAGAAAGAAAGAGGGGAATGAAATGGGGCTACTGCTGTATGGGTAAAAGTACACGTCGGGATAGGAGGGAACGAGAGGGCGGACGACAAAGCAAAGAAAGCAAAGAAGAGACGTAGGACGACTGTCACGGAAGGAGGACTTTGTTAACGATGGAAACAGCATAGAGCGACTGAAAGAAAAGAAAGGGATACAGCGGTAGGAGGGTGTGTTGAAACATATCCGTTGCACCCTTGAGTAGTTCGTTTCATCTGTTTCTATCTATGGCGCGCGCGCCTGTTGCTTCCCAGCCCTTATATTTGTTTGTGTTACACTACTTCTTTTTTATGTCTACATTCATGTATATAAGAGCCTATCCCTCGTGACCTCTCGCTCAATAGACCAGATGATATCACCAATAACGACGAGTCCTCCTTTTAGGTATTCTCTTATTGTATCGCTGAATCCACACACGGCATACACATTTTATCAGGGTGGTGGGATGGAACAGGAAAGCAGTTACCACTTTCACACTGTACAGCTAAAGACAGGCAAGGGCATGACGAATGAGTGGTGGCAGTAGGAATGCGGAGAAAGGCACACAGGCGGAGCATCTGGCTTTCGGCTGTGACAAGGTGGCATACCTGGAGGAGTTTTTTTTTTTTTTTTTTCGTTTCATTACTCGCATGCCGCCCGGTGGGCTATGGCGAGATGAGAAGCCCTGGAGGGCTAGGGGAAGTGGGAGGACAAACACCCTCAGGTAGGTAGAAAACAGGAGAATGGGGACAATGTGGACGATGTGGACATTCTGGAACAGCTATCAGAAACTGGGAACACGATGCGGTGAGCTAAAAGATGCACCAAGATACTGTCAATCTCGTCTTGCGCTGATGCTGCGGTTTTTCGCTGGTGCTGTGGGTGGCCTGCGCGGCAGGTACATGCGGGTTCTGGTATTCTAGTTTGAAAGTGGAACAACCGCGGCCGGACATACTGTGTGAGGGCGTCGACATCAGGTCAGAGCACTGTAGGTCACGTGAGGGCTTAAGATCAGGGCGCGTGTGAGGTAACTTAAATGGGAAGACCGGAGACATGGACAAGGAATAAGGAGGCGAGCTGGCGGGAAAAAGAAAGTTGTTGGCAGAGTATGCCAAGGTGCTTATCATACCCTACGAGATAAAGAGACGGCTGGATCTGAAGGAGGCAGAAAAGATCGCACAGTCGCCTCCGATCGGGACCCCGGCGACACCCGTCGCCACCACCACACCAACAAAGCTCCCGACCTCGACACCGACATCGACACCCCCAACACCGACACCGAACTCCCCGGCACCGACACCAGACCACACGAGAAGAAGACGCAAGACCAGCAAGCCCTCCGCCCCAACGCCAAGCACTGACGCCACCACACCGAAATTCGGCGTCGTCGTACATGGAATCGCGCTGAGGAAGGACTTGGGGAAGGTGAGGAAGTGGCTGGAGTCTGGGAACAAGACATTGGGCAAGACAGTGGGGATAAGGTGGTTGAGACGAAAGGCCGAGCTGGTAGGGGAAGACAAGAAGACGAGCTCGGTCGTGGTGTATTTGGAGGAGGAGAGGGAAATTGACAGAGTCAGGTTAGGCGGGAAGCTTTTGAGGACCACTCAATACGAGCCGGACAGGAGGAGGGAGTAGGCTGTATTGACCACCCGCACCACGTACGAGAATCGCGGGCTCCACATGTAGCTAGATGGTGACGGTTACCTTTTTCCTTTCGTTAATAAACATCTCGCCATAGCCCAACGGGCGGCCTGCGAGTATTGATATAAAAAAAAAAAAAAAAAAAAAAGATCCAGGTTGTGTTCCAATATCCCAGCAGCGCGAGTTATGTGGTGAAAAAAAATGCGATCTAGAATAGTGATATTGCAACAGTACCAGAAATGGCGGAGGACTTCGTGTATCTCTGTTCTAGCCTCGCCAGGAACCTTGTCAATTTACGAACCGACTAGTCTGTACGCGAATAGACTGATTTCTGAGTAGACTGGTTGGTTTGTGAACTGACTGGAACAATGCTTCAGCACAAATACCATTAGGTACCTCCATGTGGCATGAGCAATAAGGAGAGGTTGGCGTAGTACTGCCAGTTACTGCTTGCTCACACAGCCCCCTTGCCACTATCACGTTGCTACAATAGTTGCTACTTCTGCCCCCTCGCAGCGATCATGTTACTGCTAACAACTGGTTGCCACTGTGAAGGCACTACGGGCTACTAGTAAGTCGCTATTATCAGCACAATTACTAGAGTCTAGTTTCAGTAAACTAATTTTCTTTACTATGCTTTCAAATTTCTATAGAGTAAACTATGTTTCTATTCACAAAGAATTCTAGAAAACATTACCAGACTTGTGTTATAGGTATTCCTCTTGCATATGAATAAAATTTTAGGGTCTTACCTATATAGGCAGAGATATCCGAAATCCTCCGCCGTTCTAGATATATACTCGCTCGTTCAGAAAGTATTGGAATGGCTGACTAATTATGCGCGAGTCAGCCATTCCAATACTTTTTGAACAAGCTAGTAATTGTGGAAATGACAGGGACTGCGTTGATGTCAAGCATATTAATGTTTGTGGTTGTATTTCCATGTAGGGTAGTTAAGATTGTTCCAAGTATTTTTTTTTTTTTTTTTTTTTTTTTTTTTTTTTTTTTTTTTAATTCGATCACGTAACCCCGTACCCAAGGTATGGGCCTATGGCAAAGTATTCATTTTAATCTCAAGTATCCATTGTAAGCAAGGTGAGTTGCTGCATGTATACCAAGTCCTTCTTCTATTTTTTTCTGTAGTCAACACCCTCTCAGCGCCACTTTCTCAATTTCCGCATTCATAGTTCTTAATCTTACATCTTGCCCATAAAAAGCCTAAGAATTTCAAGCCAATATGCCACGCTATGGAACTAAGTAATTTCCCTGCCATAGGCTTATAGCTTGTATGCGAGGTTATGTGAACCAAAAAAAAAAAAAAAAAAGAAAAAAAAAGGAAAGAACTAAGTAATTTTTATACACTGAATTGGCTAAGTCTGTGATTTGGAATTTTGTGATATATAATAAGGCAAAATTTCTGTCGCAATTTTTCAACTTGAGGTTCAATTAATTATATCTCAGAAGTTACATATTCACATCATTGTGACAAAGGAAATTATGGTAATTGTACTAATTAGACCAAGGAGAGCGATGATCTTGATGTATATAGCACTATTGTTATCTCATAGATAGTAATGATAGCTTACTATGACCTTAGGTCATAGTATATAGATACGTATAGGTATTTCCAGGTACATTCATATTCCTGACTAGACTGGATGTTCGCGGTTAGATCAGTTTATTCAATCAGTCCGTTCGCGAACAGACTAGTCGCTTCGTGAACTGACAAGATTCTCGGCAAGGCTAGGACATACATATTATTTTTATCTCCTAGATCGTTAGAATAGCTCACTGTGATCTTAGATCATAAGAGAATATGTAGGTTCCTATAGGTATATTCATGTCTTTAATAGATTTGATCTTCATGACCAGAAGGTGTTCCTGAAGAACATATATATTTGCGAATAGACTGTTCCTCAGGAACACAGTATCTTCGCGAACGGACCGGTCAAAAATAAAATAATTTTATTGTTTCTTCGGGTTCGCGCATTGACAAATATTCCCCAGCAGACTGCAACACATTGGCCTCCACGTCGACAGCTGGCAACTTCCATATATTCTTTACGGAACGAATACGAAGTAATGAGGGTCTTCAAGATGTGTTTTAACACACTTGAAATTTCAACACTGTCGCACAACAGAAAGATAAACAAGGAATGATTAAAAAAGAACGAGGTACAAGCCTCCTCAGTAGTTAGTCAGTATTGCGCACCCAAGCCAAATATATCATAACTCGTTGCTCGCTGCACGTCATTAACTAATGGTCCACCATAAAGATACTCATAACTGGTGCCAATTTCCGCCGATGACTTATGATTTACGCGAGGAGCACGAGGTAAAAAAAAGTCTTAATGCCTTGCAAACGAGGAGGGTTCATCGTGAGGAAACGTTGTGGACAATCCACAGGCTCAATTGCTACCTCTGAATTCCCTGACCAACTAAGCCGGAATTTTTCCGTACTCCCACACGAATCACTCCAACTGACCTCCTCGCTAGTCTGCTGCAAATTGACATGGTAGTACCTAGGTGCAACACTCAGATATGCATTTGGAGTGCCAACGCACTTGAATGAAACTGTGCCATCCTGGTGCCTGAACAGCTCGAAACTCGACCAGGGAGTGATAGCTGATGTCGCCGTTACCATTTCTTTGACTTTCTGGATATACCTCTCTGAGAATCCTTCTGCAGACTTGATTGCTACCTTTGTTGGACCGAGATCGAGGGGCCTCTGATATTCTGTTATCGTCCTGAGATCCAACTCCAATTGTATTCTGTCATATTCCATCTTCTGTTGATATTTTTCGTGTTCTTCACTCATACTCCTGAGATCCAGATCCAGTTGTCTTTTGTCAGCTTCGACTTTTTGTTTATATTCCTGCTGGTCCTGCTCCATCTCTCTGGTTCGACGCTCGAGTTCATGGATAATTTTTTGTTTTTCTTGCAATGAGTTTTCCGCAACCGAAAGCTTTGTCTGTAGGGCCTGAACGTCCTCATTACGGCTTGGCTGTAGGCCTCGCGAGCATAAGATGTCGTCACGATAAGGTTTGCGCACCTAATAATCGTCTCAGTCTGAATGCAACGTCCAAGATCATGTTAATGTAACAGAGGGAAAAGTATATACAGTATTAACAAGCTTTATGAATATCATCTGTGGATCCATATTGTCCTGGCTCGCGGCACAGAACCACTCCCATAAGCTATCCAGCTTTGAGTCAGGCAGGAAGTCGTCCGCCTCCATTAGGTCTCGATCGCGCTGTGGCACTTCTGAAGCACGACTTTCTGACATGTTACGGTGACTGTCTGTTGAATTGACTATTGTTGTGGTAAACTTGAGATGCTCACTGAAAGTTCCGAAGGTGATGCAAGAGAGAAATGTTAAATCTCCGCAATTTTACTTCGCAAGAGACTTAATATAAAGCATATACTTATGATATGTCAGGCCCTCAGCCAAGCCTACGAATGCACTGTTTATAGCTATAGTATGCGGGATCCCTGCAATGCTTACATGAAGCAACTAGCAACTCATACGCCTACCATCCTCATCAATATTGCATACCAAGAGCCTCTTTGGCATAGTAGCCAACTTAAGTAACTACCCAGGAGGCGAAGGAAGATAGGTATCAAGTAGTTATTATAATAGTGAATATATCCGACACTTTGTTTCTATTCTTCTGACATGCTGGCGCATAAAACAATTTCAACTCGTTGTTGTTGTTCGGGGCCAGTCATCTAATCAGTCGTGGGCTACATGTCATTTAATTGATTTCCTTTCATTTATTTCGTATGTAACTAAACCTCGCCATAGCCCATAGGGCGGCATGCGAGTACTGATATCAAAAAAGAAAAAAGTCACCTAATTGGGCCACTGATGAGTGATCGGGGCCAGCCATTTCCTCCACACAAATGTGAGCGGGCAGATAAATAAATGCACCACCTGGTGATCCGAGTGAAAATTTTGCACTTTTTTTTTCGCCACTCTGCACCCAGATTACTGTATCGCCGCTTCTATCTCTGTATTGTCTGCCTTCGCTGATAAACCTATCATGGCCATATGGCTATTAGTACCATTCATGTGCTTTGAGATATCGGGTATTCTAAGCAGGGCTTCCCTGGCCATGGCGATCCCCTGCAAGCGGGGTTGCGGGGTTATAAAAAAACAAAAAAAAAACAACAAAAAAAAAAAACAATCGGTGGTATCTAACCAGCATTTTGAATTCTTCCAAAGTCTGGCATATAGTAGTGGTTGTCACTGAATAATTGAGAATGGTTACCACACTTTACTATACTTTACTATGATATCGTCCTCGAAGATAGACTGTAACGCCCCGGTTTCCTGGTGTAAAAGCTAGTGGATGCATGGAACCAGCGCAACCTGCTTCTATTTTGGCGGTAAATCCAACCGATCTCAAATTCACGTATGAAGCTTAGATAGAATGAAACCAACTATTAAGCGCTAGCGCGGAGTACCATGTCCAAACTCAACTACCTCTCTTCGGTTCATTAATTGCCGCTTGCGAAAGAGAGTGCTCCGGAATTGGGCAAGTTCGCCTTTACTTGATTTAGCACAAAGCTACATGTGCATAGCACCATCGCGATAATGAACTCCAATCCTCACCAGTACTGTAAAAAGAAGCCTTTTAGATTTATTACTATCTAATGCGTCTCTGATTAAATCTAACCTAAAGCCCTGCAGCTGCTGTCGGAGGTTCGAAGGCTACACCAATCACGCATTGTCATCTAGTGATGAATGTTACTTGTCTCTCCCCTACTTATGGGGGAAGAAACGGGAGCCTCCTCCTCCCACATGCCGTCCTCTGAGGTGTTCTACCGGGATAATACGTATCAGATAAGCGAGAAAGAATTTATGGAAAATTCAGTGAGTGCTTCAATTACAACCGCAATTTAATTGGAACTCAACTGTGCATCGGGAAGCAACTTCCGCACTCCAGTTCACACTCTCGGAGGCTGACATGGTGTAGGATATAAAGACATGTCTGTTTAGGAAACAGGGAACCTTTTCCCTATTACATTAGACAGAATCGCTAGAAAAATGAAATGATCAAAGTTGCATCAACATATACTCAGGACCGTGTGTACCTAATGATTTGGGGATTGTGAGAGCAATAGTGACAAAAATTGTTTAGAAATACTAGCGAATTTAGGGTAACGGTAGAACATAAACCTATGGGGAGTATCAGGCTTGATTATGGGGTGATACCTCTGAAATGAAAAGATGTTTTTCAATGGTTTTGCAGAAATTGCTACCAAGGTTTCTCACTAACGTTGAATCAAAAGTAGTGTTGTTTACCAAACTAGATTAGAACCTCCATATCATATCAATGTATAAACAAAGTGACGTAGGGTTCGAGAACTCTTATAAACGCTATAAGAGGACTATTATCATGATTAGCCTCTTTCTGCAAGCTATTTGGAAGTAGCAGATTTCTCTCGTATCAGCCAATGGTCCTGGAGGTCTCTGAAGGCCAGTTTTCATTTCCGGTAAGTTTGACTCCTCCTACCATATCTTCGTTGTTAAGCATTATTCTTTCCCTCTTTGCTCGGATCAATCTCAAGGCTCTTGCGCTGCTAAACAGGCGGAGCCTTCTCATTTGGGTCTTTATTCCAACCTTTGCAGGATGCCTCGTCATGGTTGAAATCATGCTGGTTGTCTCTTCATGTTTGCATCAGATGACGCTATGGCACAAATCTGGGATTTATACCGGAGTCTTTTCCTCCAGTGCTCGATGTCAGACTCTATAGAATGTCCTTAGTTATTTCCTTTTTTTTATCATAGGAGGCACTGACGTAGGCAGACATTGCTATAAATTTACTCCATCTTTTCTATGAATTATAGAACACAGGCTTTTGCCCCCGATTTGGATATGATCGAGTTACTGGGGGAAGGGGAGGAGGACGGAAGGACTCATTAATTCTTTACTGGGGAAAGGGCGGAGGACCAAAGGATTCGCTAATTTCATACTTCTACCACACCTTGTAGCAGACCTTTTCTCTCCTATTTTTCATTATCAATTACCTGCTTTCAGTTTGTATTTAACTATATCTCGCCATAGCCCTTAGGGCGGCACGCGAGTAGTGATATATATAAAAAAAAAAAAAAAAAAAAAAAAAAAAAAAAAAAAAAAAATTTCATCTCCAGTTGAGACCATCAATTCTATATTGGTACTTACTAGTAGCTTCAAGCGAGCTGCAGGCAGTAGAACATATGTACTCTCGGTAGTAGGTGCTGTCGCAAACCCGTCTTGGACTGTTGGGTGTAGTGGGGAATCTTGGCGTTTCAAGTACATTGGTGGGTGAAGGCCGGAGGGGGAGGTAACTACTAAAGGGGAAGGGTATTTCTTGAGCGGGGAAGGGGGGCCCTCATCATCATTTACATGGTTGAAGGAAGTCAGATCCATAGACAACGATCATATCAGCTGCTTGCTCTTTCTTCCCACTAGACCACTTTCCTCCTCTACAGCTCTCTTTCTGTGCAGAAAACTCGTTTCCACCATTAGTAGTTTCTCAGCTGTCCCCCTTCCCCGATCTAGTAGTCGCAAATCATAAATGGGGCATTTCTGTAGCAACTCCACACTCCCAGTCAGTGCTAGGTAGAGTAACTAGTTTCAATTTACTTGCTTGCGGAGCATTACCATCCGCCTTTTAGAGAAGTGATGGGCAACTGGCATATCAGCTATAGGTCAGTTAGAAAATTAGAAATCTCTACTTCCTCTTGAGCCCATCCCCCCCCCACAGAACCGTCCCATCCTCCTGTCCCCTCCCACTGTCCTATCCCTCCCGCCGCATTGCGCCGCCGCATCGCATCGTCCCCACCCGTCCCCCACCACTCCCCCTCCGACCCCTCCGACAACCCACTAGCGGGCCCGGACCCCTGCAGCTCGGCAGCCCCACCAGCAGCCGCAACAGCATTTCGCGCCACTCTCTCGCATCACCCCCTCATAAACACGTCCAACCGCATGTCTAACGGCTCGTTCTCTCACCACCTCTCAATTCCGCCACCTCTTACTCGCACCGTACCCCTCCACCACCTCTCAATTACACCCACCTCCAGCGCTGCAGCTTCCCCCCACCAACTCTTGAGTGCATCTCCGCAGCAGCTTTAATAGAATCTCGCACCCCCCACCATCTCAATCGCTTCCCCGCTCTAGTAACCGATTAAGCAGCCACTCGAGGTTGCACTAGCACCTCCAACGGCCACTCCGGGTTACTTCAGCAGCTTTTCCGTACCCATACTGCCACCCCATCTCATCTATCCCACCACCCTATCCTACCGTCTTGACACTTCAATAGCTCTTCGCACAGCTGTCTTTCCCGAATAACGCAATTTACTCTTTTGTAGATCAGCTACCCCCATTATCTTTTTATTTTATATCGCAGTTTATCAATTTGTTGCTACCAATTGAGGTTTTATATACGGATAGCATCTTTCTATATTCAATTAGAGGGTACATGGCGGATCAGGTCTATGAATATGGTCGGCAGAGGAATTCCCGGCTGAACTGGACATCAATTCCCAAAGCCAGATGAGTGTACCTGTTGAAAATAAGCAACTTGGGGGCACATGGGGATCCAGACAGACCAGCGCTTTAACAAGGTTGATGGAGAGAAGGCATAAGTTGCTCCAAAGCAGAGGTGCTGTTCTTCTTTAATAATAAGCAATCGGTGGGCATCACGAGGGATTTGGCTCGTACGAAGGTTCTTTTACTGAAGTGGGCATACATAGAGGGGTTATTTTTTGAGTCTGGGGAACTCGTGCGCATGTGGGGATTTATTGTAACTCAATTCAACTGGGACTGCCGGTAGGTAGGGTCTCAGGAGGGGACTACCATTGAAGTAATGTTAGATAGCTACTGGGGTGGGACAGCGGTCCGGAAGCAACTCTGGGCAACTCCGCTCAATGTTCTTAACCTTTTCCTGCATACTTAGTTTAATTCGCCAACTCTTGTGAGGGTTTATGTTGCAAATATTGAAACCATAACCCAATACGTTTTATGAATAACCAACAAACTTTTTTCCTTGCAGAATTAGAATGCCTAGAGGCTCCTGGGGGAGCAGACAACATCTCTTTTTGCAGCTGCCTCAGCTGTCTTGTGGGTCCAGTATCAAGAAAGCTCCGGCTGATCAGATGGCATTTTCATATTCAATAGGCTATTGGAGTGCAATCCAGATATAAGACTCGTTGATCAACATGTACATCTGCCTCTGTCATTTTCTGTGCTAAAGCCACTTCGCATCACACGGGAACTCGCAACTTTGGATCTCCAAGATTTCCAGCTCACGTATCCACATCAAAGCTGTAAGACAGTTACACGGTTATTACCGGCTGTTACACACCGTTACACGAAACTCCACATACTGACACCAAGTGCCTGGTAGGTGTAAATGAGTGTAAGTGGAGTGTAACTTCGAGGCCGGAAATGGTAGCAATAAAGTGCATATAATTTATAGATTTGAAATATTAGTTTAGAAGGGATAAACTCTATTAGTTGCAACTGATGGTACTGAAAATACGTCACTTTGGGGATGAATGCACTTTTCTAACCAGGATAGTTTACAGAATATTATATTGCTCTTAAGACACTCTTTGGCTAATGTAAAAATATTGATGGCATTGAACATGACTCAGTGCATTTTTGCTAGCATTAAAAAAGTTTTCTTATGTAAAAAGTGGCCAATACAAATTTTGGTTGCCTTCTACTGAGCCGTTAAACATTTCATCTATTAACTACCCCGGATTCGTATCCCCGTCTTGTTTCCAACTCTATCATAAGTCCTGGATCCCAGCACTGTCAGGTGACTGTCTCCCTGTCCTTGATTAGTTCTCCTATGTAGGCTTCTCCAGCTCGCCACGGCTGAAGACCATATAATCAGCGCCCCACTCCTCCCCGCAAGGTAGGTGCTGCGAATCTCCACCTTTTTCCTCCACATGCCTCCACCTTTCCTAGTTCGGAGTCAGGCGTTGTGGGGAAGATGATGGAATGGGTAAGTACACGCAAGGGCAAGCTTTGCACATATATCGGTTATATTCTTAAAGTGAGAGACATTGTAAATACATGCAGGACGAATACAGAAGCATGGGAAAAGCTCGTTTGGGGGCATGGGAAGTTAGAGAATATGATTTGAAAGGTAAAGGGGCTTAATAGACGGGTAAATACACTTGGCGACATTGCAACAAAGGGTGAATAAGGAAGTGAGTAGCGTAGACAGAACTGTTAACAATCGGGAGAGGGCTGCACAGGAATACCTCTCATCGATAAGTACCCAAAATAAACGTAGATCAAGTCTCGTTACAAGGCCATATACAAATAAACGAACAAAAAAAAAAAAAAAAAAAAAAAATAAAGCAAATGCTAGTACGAAAATACTGTTATTTTGCACGTAGGATTGGGCATTGTATGTTGATATCGAGGGTATGCTTAAGATACTTCGTGGCCTACCCAATCAAGGGTGGGATGATACCTTCGGGACAGTAGGACCTGGATCGGCTCCTAGATCCAGCAGGATTGTGACAATTTCCTCGTGTCCCTCAGATGTCGCTGCATGGAGGGCAGTTCCATACTCGCCACCCGCAGAGTTCACATCAGCCCCTCGATCTAGCAGGAGTGTGACAATTTCCTCATGTCCCTCAGATGCCGCTGCAGCTAGGGCAGTTCCATAGTTGTCACTCACAGAGTTCACATCAGCCCCTCGATCCAGCAGAAGTGTGACAACTTCCTTATTTCCCCCGAGTGCAGCTGCACCCAGGGCCGTTCCATACTCACCACCCGCAGAGTTCACATCAGCCCCTCGATCCAGCAGGAGTGTGACAACTTCCTTATTTCCCCAACATGCAGCTGCACCCAGGGCAGATCCATACTCACTACCCGCAGAGTTCACATCAGCCCCTCGATCCAGCAGGATTGTGACAATTTCTTTACGTCCCTTGGAGGCAGCTGCCTCCAGGGCAGTTCCATACTCGCTACCCGCAGAGTTCACATCAGCCCCTCGATCCAGCAGGAGTGTGACAATTTCTTTATTTTTCCACATTGCAACTGCAGCTGCGCCCAGGGCAGTTCCATACTTGCCACCCGCAGAGTTTACATCAGCCCCCCGATCCAGCAGGAGTGTGACAATTTTCGTATTTCCATAATGCGCCGCTATACCTAGGGCAGTCCCATACTCGCCACCTGCAGAGTTCACATCAGCCCCTCGATCCAGCAGGATTTTGACAATTTCCTTCCTTCGCAAGTATACAGCTGCACCCAGGGCAGATCCATACTTGCTACCCGCAGAGTTCACATCAGCCCCTCGATCCAGCAGAAGTGTGACAATTTCCTTATCTCCCTCAAATGCCGCTGCAGCCAGAGCAGTTCCATAGTTGTCACTTGCAGAGTTCACATCAGCCCCTCGATCTAGCAGGAGTGTGACAATTTCTTTATATCCCCTGGCTATAGCCACATCCAGGGCAGTCCCATACTCGCTACCCGCAGAGTTCACATCAGCCCCTCGATCCAGCAGGAGTGTGACAATTTCCTCATATCTCTTAGATACCGCCACATTCAGGGCAGTTCCATACTTGCCACCCGCAGCGTTCACATCAGCCCCTCGATCCAGCAGGATTTTGACAATTTCTTTATATCCCGTAGCTATAGCCACATTTAGGGCAGTCCCATACTCGCCACCCGCAGAGTTCACATCAGCCCCTCGATCCAGCATTTGTTTTACTATCCATGTTTCTCCGCTCATAGCAGCCAAAACAAGCAGGGATTGATTGCCACTGTTCCGTTCGTCCATATTGATCTCTTCTGAGGACCACAGCTGGCTAACCAACTCTCCCAGGCCACCCGTTGCTGCCGCAAAAACGGGCCGTAACGGGGTTGACATCACTGACCTCCAGATCTGCCCCTCACCCCGCCGCTCTAAAGATTTTACCCACTTCACGTAAGCTTCACTTGGGGCATTCAAAGAACCCAAGAAGCTGTGCAGCAATTTGAGTTCCCGAGGATGCCATGAAGCAGCCGCTGTTGTATTGGCTGCAGGTAAGGGCGTAACTAAACACTGATAGGACCGGCAGTGTTTAAACCAGTAGTAGGCGGAGTAGCTATACAGAATATGTTGAACGTGCACATTCTTTTTCTCTTCTGAGCGGCCCTTGTACACTTCTGACCTATCCTCAGAGCCTGTTAAAAGCCATTCTCGAAAGATTCTAAGCTATTCTCGTACCTTTGGAGGATCCATAAACAAGCCTCAGCGACAAGAAGTTGAGCGTCCAAAACACCCCACCCATCAATCCTTGTTTCTAGATATTCTTGTACGGACAAGTGCGCAAAGCGAACGACTCTAAGAGACTTGTCTAAAACAAGTAATCCCGAACAAAAGCTGAGGAGAACCTCAACTTCAACCCCTACGCCTGTGGTTTCTGTGTCTTCAACGGTTTGATTTATGGGAAGCGTTGAGTCCACCTCCGAAGCTGCACACAATTCTTCAGGCCTCAATGGTTCAAAGGAAACTAGCATCCACTTCAGGGCGCGCTCTGCAAGGATAGGTGCACTCCCAGGTTGGGATTTTATTGAAGCCATGATTTCATGATAAACTTCGGTCAAATCCTTAGGAAGCTTTCCCAGCCGTCACAAGAACATCCCGCTCTAGACGTAGGTTACAGAGCTCCTGCAATTGATAATCAACCCAGAGGAACCTATTGCGGTTGTAAGCATCTTTAGAAATCAATAGCAGTCGCTCACTTTAAGATACTATGGTTTGGTGAAGAAAGCATCTCATGGGCGGATAAGCTGGATAGATGACTTACATTCCATTGGCGCCATCTAACAGTACCTCCTGTATCTTTGCCCTAAGGTCTCGTGACACCCTTCCCTGGAGCAGCCTCTTTGCCTTGATTCGGGTATCTAACTCAGTTTCCACATAATTTTGAATATCCTGAGCATTGTCTCGTGCTTCAATGCATACATGAGGAACATTCCGCATGCGAATCTCAATATCTAGGCTGTGGCGGCTGGACACCAGCACCTTCACAGAAACCTTCGAAGCCTTCATGATGGTGAAGAATGCCTCGAGAATGTCAACAATTGTCTTTTGGGGGCATTCATCCAAAGCATCTAGGACAATGATGGGTTCACGGTAGCAGTCTACCAATTGGGTAAGAAGGGTGGCTGTTGCATCAAAGGGAAGATGCTTCCTTGCAGAAGGATCTTTCTGCTCCTTCTCGTAAATTTCCTGTACTATGGTACAGATTGTCTCATTGTCAGGACATGCAAGCTGTTTCACTAGTGCGAGTAATATTTGCTGCCTATCCCGCCGGAGCTCTTCGTCCCGCTTACAATAGAAGAATGAGACTTTGTCCACTTTTGGTTGCAGATGATCAATAACAGCAGAGCTGTTTATCACCAAGGTTATATTAGCAGCCTGCCTTGCAAATATAAGGACTTAATACTCACACGAGCTTTGTCTTTCCGGCACCAGCTGAATTCGGTTGGTTAGCAATTCTCTTTGTGTAGGATGATGACAAGTTCAACTCACGAATTCCATGCAGCCATAACATTTCTGACTGCTGTGACCTCAGCCAACTTTGAAATTCTTGTCGTTCAAAAAGCCATTGTCCAGTACCCTTCACACGGCCCTCTTGTGCATAGTCATGGTGGCCTCGATACGGGATATTGGAGAACCATTCAAGGATCTTGACTCTCTCCGTGTCTAGACACCAGGAATAAGTCAATATTTCTATATAGGGTTTCAATTTCAAGACAGAATACTTATATACCTTCAATTCTCGGTACATCCTAGCAACAGTTGTGTCCACTCGGTTTAGGATAGCCTCAAAGCTTTTCAGAAGCATTTTGAGATCCTTGAAAGTTTCTGAATAAACCGCGAAGTTTAGAGTGAATATACCATGCATAGTGATTGCAACCCCGCACCTTTATGGAAATGTCTTGACTCTGCCTGATCTGTATTCCAAGTGGTACAGCTAAATTAGCGGCAGAGCATCATGAAAGTGTTATTGGAGGAAACTTACAGCACGATTCCACTACACCAGCTGCTGCGTTCACTGCGCACTCTGGACCATCTAATGCCTTCAGTTTTTCTATAATGGCGCCCGGATTGATTGCACTTCTTAGAATATGTTTCGCTAATGTATATAAATGATTTTTGCATTGTACTTAGCAGACGTATAGCCATATAGTACAGGAGCATACCACGTACCTGTGTTACTCGTAAAATTTTGCATGAGAATGCTCAACAGAGTCAGGATCGCTGCATATAATTTTATAAGAGCTCTGTAAAGGGTGTTCTTTGCATCCCTCCCCTGTGTAGACGGTTCCTCAATTGTTAGATATAACTGCTCATATATGGTACCTTGGCTAATGAGCATAGTAATGCGTTCCATTCCAATCAGTGCTGCTTCCATAGATTCCTGTCTGTCAACAATGATCTGGCGGACCAAATCCTGTTAGTATTCTGGCAACAACTGTCTCAATCCACCACATGATAGGTAGATAGGTGGACTCTATCCCGAAGAGGCAAAAAGGGAGCTGTATCGAAATTTACTTACCTGCAAGATAAATCTAACCCCCGCCCAAGGCAACGCAGCATGCACTGGATCATATTGTACGACTATGTCCCCAATAGTCTTGAACTTATCAATCCAGCAGATTATTGCCTGCATCTTTTGACCCAAATCTATTTCCATGCTCCCAAACTTAAATTTTCCACTTTTTCGCTTCCGCTTTCTCTTTTGCCTCCTTTGCAACACGCAGAATTTCATCCAGAAATCCGGTTTGGCTTGATTTTGCATTGATGATTATTCCGCATTCCACCAGGATCCTTTTGTTTTCCTCCGGAAGACTTTCATGTGCTTCCACCCATAAATTGACAAAAACTTTGTCCTGCTGTCCGGCTGATGCGGTCGGAAGGTTGGTTTGGCAAGGTTTGTGGTGAGGGTAATGCTTCTCCTCCTCCGCATCTGATGCTAATGAATTAGGTCTCCTCTCCTGGAGCTCTATTTTTGGGGGGGACAGGGGGGAGGGTCGAACCTTCGGCATTCTGCTGTCCTGCAGGGTCAGCAGCATTCACCTGCTCTTCTTTACCCGCTTTTCCTTGTACATCCTGAGGAGATTGTTGAACATGCGCAGGCGAAATTTGATCCCCATCACTACGACTTGGGGAGCGACTTCGGTCGTCTCGCCTGAATGGCTTCAGGAACCAATCCCTTTTTCTTTGCTTGGGGACCGATGCTTGCGTGCTGATTTCTTTCTCTCCGACCATCGTTATTAGCTGCTGCAAGGTTGTGGTGTATTCTGGATGGGAGATTTTTCGCAAAGTGTTACTTGTAAGTCAGTGGTGATTGTTTGTAGGATTGCAACTATCATGTCTTCCAATTCTTTTCCATGTCGCCCCACCTCTCAAAGCCTTCTCGACGGTTCTTCTGGTTTCTGCATCGGAAAGCGAGATGCTCCCCCGTTTGCACCTCCCCACACCTGCACCTATCCGATTCCGCCACCCCCAGCTTCTTCAACCACCCAGCACACCTTCCTCGCTCCAGTCGCAATGCAGTGAAGTTTGATGTCGCCATCCTACTCCACTCCATGACCTTTCCTCCTCCAAAGCCCTCCACTTCTCTCTTTCCCTTCCTCCACACCTTCACCCTCTGGCGCACCCCACTTCCGGTGGCCACCTCCTTCCCCTGCATCGCCGTCCCCTTCTTCGCCCACTCATCCGCCTTCTCATTTCCTGCAATCCCAATGTGAGCCTTAACCCACATCAGTTTCGCATTACCCCCCTTCCTCTTCCTCCTTGCCACCGCATCCACTACCCTTCTCACATCCTCGGTCTTTCCCTTTCCCTCCTTGCCTGCCTTCTGAATCGCCATGACAGCAGCTTCAGAATCTAAGCAAACCAGGACCGGTACCTCCTCCGGTACACTCTCCAGCGCACTTCTCACCCCCTCACCTCCCCGTCAAAAACCGTCGCCGTTCTCCCTACTACCTCCGCCACCACCGCTGATCTCCCCACACCCCCGCCCCCACCTTGCTGTCCTCGACCTTACTACCATCCGAGAAGAGAACCGCTCTCCCTCTTCCGGCCTCCTCAATCGAGGTCTCCCACTCCTCTCTCCCCCCTTCTTTCGCCCCAGCCTCTCTGCAAACTCTACTTCCACCTTCTCGCACTCTCCTCCCCACGAGATCTCTTCTTCCTCCCCGGCGAATCTTGCCCACTGTCCCTGCCAGCGGTCCAACACTGTTTCATACCCATCCTCCTCCGCCAGTGCCCACTGCACCTCCCAGTCTCTCCAATTTCTCGCCTCTTCTTCTACCTCCTCATTACCTTCTTTAAAGTCCGCCGTGCACAGCTCCACCAGCTCTGACGGCGCCTCCACCTCCCGGACGATCGCTCTCGCTTGCGCGCCATCCAGGACCGTCTCCACGTCTTCCACTCCGCAAACCGCATTCACCCCTTCCACCCCGGCACCTCTCCCCCCTCCAGCTGCTCTCTTCAAAACTTGCAGCTGTAATCGCTCCATCTCCTTCTTCCACTCCTTCTGGCCTCTCCACCCGATCTCACTCCCCCACATCGCCACCGCCCTCACCATCCCTGTGTACGCCTGCCGCCAGCTCCGTGGTGACATCCCCCAGTCCCGGTTTCCTAGTCCTGAGAGTGCCCCCGCCAGCCTCCTCGCCGTACTCAGCCTATTTCGCCAATGCGCACTGAAGGTCAGCCTCTCATCGAAAATGACTCCCAGCCACTTCAGCATCTCCCCCTCCTTTTCCCCACTCCGAAAGTTATCATCTCCCACTTCGACTCCTCCAGCGGGATCTGATCTTCTTCCGCCACTTCCGCCATTGCCACCTTCACTTTCTCCCTGAGCCGCCCCATGTCCCAGTACCCGTGCCAGTCCAGGACCGTTGCTGCCAGGTCGTCGACATACGATGGCACTTCTACCTCCGCCCCCATCGCCACCCCCTCAGCCTTCTCTCCATCTTCTCAATGGTGGGTGCCATGAAGATGAGGAAGATGACCGGTGACAGTGGTGACCCTTGCGGAACCCCCACGTTCGACCTGCCCCTCCCTTTCTCCTCGCCGTTCCACCACACTCCGAACTCCCTGCCTCCCATAAACTCCAGCCACCTCCGCTTCTTTCTCACCCCCTCGCTCCCCCTCTCCTCAATCCTTCTCAGGACCACCTCCTTCCTCACGATGTTAAAGCCTCCTTTAACATCCGCCGTCACCCACGCTGCTCTCCCCCCCCTGTGCAGGCACCTCTGCACCTTTGTTACCGCCCTCGCCATCGCCTGGATCGCATTCCTCCCCTTGCGTGCTCCCAGCTGGAGCCTGTGGAAGAGTCGGTCTTCTTTCTGTAGCCTGCTGGCCATGACTTTCTCCCCGATCTTCCCGATACAGTTAATCAGGTTGATTGGCCTCCACGCTTTCGCCGTCTTGATGTCCTTGCCGGCTTCGGTATCATGACGACCCTCATCTCTCTCCACTCCGCTGGGGTCCTGATCCGGATCCAGTTTTCGGCGATCTCCCTCACTAACTCATCCCCGATGGGAGTCTTCAGGGCAGCTTTGATCAATCGGTATCCGATTCCGTCGGGTCCCGGTGCCGAATTGTTTTTGGTGCCCTGCAACGCAGCCCTCACTTCTCCTTCTACTCTCTCCCTCTCCCTCTCATCCCCTCCCCTCCGCTTCCCCCTCCCCTCCTCCTCCCCCGCCTCTGCCTCCCCCTCTTCCCTCCACGCAAAATTCCTCTCCACCAGCGCCCTCACCTTCTCTCCGTCCCCCTCCAACTCCCTCCCCTCCTCATCTTTCAACCTTCCCATCCTTTCTTTTCCTCCGAAAGGGTCCTTCGCCACCCTCACCACCCTCCACGGGTCGCTATACCCTTCCTCTTCTACGAACTCCCTCCAGCACTTCTTCTTCTCCTCCCGGATCTTCCACTTCATCCTCTGCACCGCCGCCTTCCAACCCCTCACCCTCTCCCCCTCCGTCAACCTCGCTCTGGCCCCTATCCCCCCCCGTGCCAGCCTGTTGACTTCTTTCCTCATCTCCTCTATCTCTTCCGTCCACCACCTCTTGCTCCTCCCCCCCACTCTCACCTCTTTCTCTAGGGACCTCTTCCATCTTTTCAGCCTCTCGTATGCGGTCCCTCCCCCCACCCTCTCCAACCACTCCTTCCTTTCCTCCTCCCCCACTCCCCCCCCACCCCTCTACCTCCTCTTCCATCCTCTCCCAGTCAACCCTCACTACCCTGTTCTCCCCTTCTTCCACCTCCCCTCTCCCCTGAATTCTACCACCAGCCCCGAGTGGTCCGACCCCACATCCACCAGGCCCACCCGGTCCACCGTCACTCCCCTTACCCACACCAAGTCGATCCTCGACTCTCTCAACCTCCCCTCCACTTCCCTCCTCCACGTTGCTTCCCTTTCTCCCACCAAGGTGAAGCCAGCCCCCCCATCCTCTCCCTCAGAATCCTGCCCTCCCACTCTCCTCCACCCCTTCCAGACTCCACGCCGGGCTGTGCGCGTTCCAGCCCCCACTAGGACGCACCTGCCCTGCACCTCTAGCACTCCTTCCAGCCACCTCTCAAACTCCTCGTTCCTCCATCTCCCGTCCACATATACCCCCCTACTGCCACCCCCTCCCTCTCTCCCCATACTATATTCCCGTCGCCCCTCCTCCCCCTCTCCCCTCTCTCCGCTCCCATCCTACCACCCTCGTCTCCTTCCCAACCCCCCCGATCCTCTTCAGGCTTGGGTGCCCCCCCACTTTCCATCCCCCCACTTTCCATCCCCCCACTTCTTCCCTTTTCCACACTTCTCCCTCAAAGCCCAAGTCCCACCCTTCCTTAAACACGGTCTCCCTCCACACATGCCCCCCACCGACGATCCCCCAACATTCTGGTACCCTACCTTCACCATACTGGTCTGGGTACCCCGCTGCTCTCTGCTTCCCACCCTCATCAAGCAGGCCTCCGTCCCCAAAAATATCTCCCAACCTCACCCCCGGTGCATGCATAGACCCCGCCACGTCCCTTCTGTCATCCACATCCATCCTCTCTCCTCCCTTTCTCTCCTTCATCCACTCCACCAACTCCAACGCTTATCACGCTGCCTAACTACTAGCTAGTAAAATATGTATTCGGGCATAGCGCAAGTTGTGCGTTAGTACCCCTGTCCGAATACATATTTTACTGGCTAGTACAATAACTGGGAATTGAACTGTCAGTAAGGAATGTTCTCAACCTACCCGTGCTGCCCTGCCATGGCGAACAGCTACAAGCGGGGTCACGTGAAAAAAAAAAAAAAAAAAAAAAAAAAAAAAAAACCTACCCGTGCCGGAAAGGGAGCTCTGGAGATTGAAGGACTTCCAGCTCGAAGATCCAAAATGGATGTACCCAAGTGGTTGATCATTTTTTCCCTTGCTATACCGGATGCTCTCAGGCTGCTACATTCCGTTCCCTTACAAAACCCTCTTGCTATACCGGACACACTAACAATACCAGAGCAATTGCCAGGCTCTTGCGCCCTGTCTCCATACAAATAATACTTGCTATACTGGATACACTGATACTTATACATCCAATCTTGGTTCCCCCGCCTTTGCATTCATCTTGAACACGCTTACTAAAGTTGACTTTACATAATTAAATTTGGTTGTGATTGCCAATCTACTTCCCAATTAGGCAATTTCTATTATTTTTGCTGCCATCCCTATTGTATTCTGCCAAGCATTTTATTTACAGTAATAACGGCCGGAGTTTACAGATCCGGTATAGCAAGGGAAAACTGTACCAGTCTGGCTGCGGCTGCACTCCATGCTGAACAGACGCAACTTACAGGGGTTGTACAACCACACTATCATACAGTAAAGTCCCTCCTCTAACGTCAATGATCCCACTACACTTCTTCGGTAAGAGTCAAAATCCAAGATTCCACTGCATTTACACATCAAAGATTAGTAATGGAAAGCAAGCGAAACTCAAAAAAAAAACTTCCACAGCACCAGCGGAACCGAGATCTCTTAGCGTCTGGCCGAGATATCAATCCCGGACCCCCTCACCAGGTCCTAGTGAGCGGCACGAGCTAGCTCGAGCCGAGCTGGAGGGTGAGCTCGAGCTGGCTCGGCTCGTGCCGCTCACTACCAGGTCCAAACATGGAGGGTCACAATACCTCTAAGGCGAGACCCCGCAAGCAAGTCAGATTGCTTGGTCTGTTTGGATTCAAACCAAGCTTGCAAAATAATTCCCCAAATCCGAACCCAGACACCAGAATTGTAGCAGAACCAACAGAGCGGCTTGGGGATGAACTGGCTGGCACCTGTGAAAATGACACAAATCAACCCATCAAACGAGATGATAGTCAAGGAAATAACCCTAATGCGAAAGGTGACGATCAGAAGCGGGGTACATTTGGCGGCAAAGGCAATGAATGGGGGGTATCAAAGGATCTATGGGCAAAAGCATTTGAAGGTCTTCGCACAGAGCAAAGGAGTCGGCTGGAGAAAGCAGGGGTAGAAGTCAAGACCATTTCTGGAAAAAGGGAATTCTTGGAAGAGCTTCTGAAGACTGCCAGGGAGGCCCAGGCAAGATGTGAAGAAAAACGTTGGAAGCTGAAATGGGGGCAGAGGGAAATAGATGTCCGTGAAAAGGCAGAAGCAATAACAGGCTGGATTGAAAAGTTCAAGCATGTAGGAGATGTAGCGACACAATTTGATCCTGTACACACTGCCTTGCCATGGGCGGGAGTGCGATTTACCTTGACAGTTTGATTCCTGCATCCCCAGTGCTATTATCCAGCATACTCCGCATTCTCCCCCTTATACCCCTCTTTGTACACTCTGCCTTTGATTAACCCTCGTTATCTTTCTCATCATGCTCACCTGAAGCCTTCAACTAATGCATACGGGCCTACACAGATTTTCATCAGCGGGGAGCAGAACATGGCAGCTGCTATTGTCGGTGTGGAGCTGGTAAGCATGCTAGTAAGCCGTTGTGCAGTATACGAACAATTATACCTCACTTCGAAGGTGGTTCCAGCAGCGGAAGCAGCTATAGAAAACCTTTCTACAGCATTGTTGGACTTATATGCAGCTATACTGGTCTTCTTGAGCCTCCTAATGGACCTTTTTACGAACAGTTTTGGCCCACACAGCATACAGCAGGTCACAGAGAATCTAATGTAAAATTACTGGAGCTAGGAAAACGTACTGTAGAAGACTTGAAAAATCCGGGACAGGTGTTGGAGAAAATGTGCTTGCTTGATAAGCCAGAATTGGCAGTGGATGTAGCGGCTGATGTGGTGGAGAACGTGCTGTAAGAAAAAGACCCTTCAAGTATCAGTACTGCGGACAGCTTAACAGAAAACTGACATTAACCCATCTCACGGGATCGCAAGAACAGTCAATCAGAGTCAGATATACTTCCTCCACTACATATTGATCACTAGCCCTATTCTTGCTAACTGATGCTTAGAGTGCGCTCATTCTTACAGGTCAATATTTATCGAAAGTATACGTATAGTGAGATACAGCAACATGTCTGGCCGAGATTCGGAACTTCCAGACTCACAGGACAGCTTCCTGTAAGGCGAACTCTTCGTAACTCAAATAGCGCACACAGTTTAAGGAAGCATAGGAAAGCAACCTCCGCGCCTCATATGTATACGGGCAAATTGGTTAAATCTATGCGATAGCACCTTCATGAGGAATATTTATAACGGAATGCTTGTTTCGCGAACACCTCAACAGCGAATGTTGCGTCGAGGCAATTGAATTAATAAGAAGTTGAAGTGAACTACTCATATTAATCTCCTCTGGCATCTACGCTGATTGCGCTTTAACCAGCTCCTGTCTCCCCTTTCCTTCCCCTTGTGCTTATAAAAACAATAAGGTTTGCGGTTGCTGCATTATCGCGGTAAAGCTATTCACGAAGGGAAGAGAAAGAGATACCCTTGAGTCTATTGAGGAAAGAATCGCAAGACGAGTAGGATTATATACGTGAGAGGCGTAGCATAGAATGACCATAAAACCATGACGGAATGAAGAGTCAGAAAGGTGTAAGAGACATCTGTAGCAGAGTCGCAAAGTAGTCATTTGGACGTGAATAATATGCAAGGTCATATGAGTGTAACAAAACATAGAAACAGTAATAGATAAAAACGAACTACGAATGAGTAAGTGCAACATGGAGGCAACGGATGTAATATTCCAACAATGTTGACCTGTTCTTTGGGTCTCGGCACCTCCCACTCCATCTCCGTGCCCTGGTTATACCTACACCATACAGTAGGCCCAAGACGGGAGTCCCAAGTTACGACAGTAGTGGCTTGCCCATTAGGGCAGCAAAGGCCGATGCGAAGAAGCCAGAAACAGAGAAGAAAATGAAGCAATGAAAGACGATAACCACCGGGAGAAACTATGTAACATTATATACAGGCGAGAAGACCAAACTTGAACGGAAACAAACCAAGATTTGCTCCGGATTGCCCTCAGGGTGAATCAGGTTGGGCTGAAAAGACAAACGTTAGCATTTCAAGATATAGTCCGCAAGTAAGAGGCTAATGAGACAAAAGGAGGCATTGGAAAGAGGAATTACCATTAGCTTTCCACTTCTCCGAGTCAGGGTGTGGAAGACCTCAGCAACCTTTTGTGGAGGTGCCTGATATAGAGTGCGAGGCTATAGCCCATGCGTGTTAGCGAAAAGCTTTACCGAATTCGGGCCAATCCTCTCACATATTGGGGCACTGGTATCGAAGTATTTATGGGCATCGATTTACAATCGTTGCATAGGCATTCGTATGTAAGGGTGTTATAGGGGGTATGACTGGTCACGACAATAGGAGTATGGCACAATAGTCCTTCTCTGGACCATCTCTGAAGAAAAGAAAGCAAGAAAGGAGGAAAGCAAGCAGGATTATGACTTGGGTTTATAAATGATATTTGCCGAGAGAACGAAAGATGGAATCCTACGGAAGGAGGTTTTTTTTTTTTTTTTTTTTTTTTTTTTTTGTATCACGTGACCCCGCGTGCAGCTGTTCGCCATGGCAGGGCTACGGAAGGAGGTTGAAAATCTGCAAAATTATGCAAGACCAGGATACATATCCGGGATATGGTGTGTGCATGGAGGAGATGAAGAAAATCAAGATGAGGACATTGTGCAGCTGCGGAGATAAGGAAGTAAGAAGGCACTGTACCCAATATGGAAATCATGAGATAAGTGATAAAGGCAACCAGACTAGTGATAAAGGGACAAAAGGGGGAGAAATTTAAGTTCCAGTGAAAAGATAGCAAATTCAACCTACAAAACCAGCACACCCACAAGAACCCCTGCAATTGCTACAGCCAACACAACCATAACAGGCTTGTTATGCACGATCGGTTGCCGATCCATCACTGTGCTCCTCACTTTCTTCGACTTAGTACTATTGAGAGACGATATCAACTGCTTCAACGGCTTGAAGTCCCCAACGTGCACATCCAGATCGGAGTCACAAGCAATAAAAGGAGATCTTTTTCCCTCCTTTACGCTCCCAGTTGTTGCAGTCTTCTGCTCTGCACCAATTGGCCTCGCTGGTCGTGAGGTCTTAGGGTCATAATACTTTGGCGCCAACTCACCATCATTACCAGTACCGTCGTCAAAAATGTCCAGTGCCCCGTCTTCACGATAGCTCGCACCAGAACCCCACCTTGTGAGCCCCAAGTCACCATACAGGTCATTGCTGTGGTCCAATGCGGGTTTATTTGAAGGAAGCGGAGTCTGCAGGACCCCATACTTGGTGGTGGGATTGGAAGTCACACTTATCTGCAGAATCCCATATTGGGTACTGCTGGAGGAGACGCTGAAGAATCTCGCTGGAGCGTCATCGCGGGGGTTCAGGGGAGAAAAGGTGATGAGGGGAGCAGCAGTGGAGATGGTGTGGTTGGTTAGGAGAGATAAAGATGGAGTGGCGGAACAGTTTGTAGGATAGTTAATAGAAACGAGCCCATGTGGAAGGGAAGCGGCGAGAGCTGTTAGGGAGGAGAGAACAATAAAACACGACGGAATTTGTGCAAACATCTTGAATGGGTGCTGGAACAGAAAGTTGGTATGGATCAAGGGAGATGTCTGTGAATATCGTAAGGAACGTGAATGAAGAAATCTCGAGGTGCAGAAGAAGATAGACTTTTGAGAAGTTAGTATTTTGATCTGTATGGATGTTATGCGGGAACACAGTGACTTACTGAACGTAGATATTTGTTATAATGATTGAAGAAAGGAATGGCCGACGATTGCAGTAAGTATGTAGACTGCCCGAGAGTAGCCATTATGGTGGTCAATATGTGATACCAATAACAAAGAAGTCAATTTGAACCGAGAGTAAATATGAACTTACTCCACAAAACGTAAAACCGGGACTCTATATTAGATACAATGGGTTATTTTGGTGAAGCTGAAGCTTTATTCACAGATCTGTACCGTCTCATTAAGCCGTTAGAACAAGAAAGTAAGCGAGTGTTTAAGTTACACGAAAACTTGTTTCAGATATTCTGTACAAAATCAATAGTCCAATCGAAATAAAGCAAATTGGAGGAAAATATAGAACGTCTTCATCAATTGTCACTCAAAGAAGGTGTAATATTGAAAAATAAAGACGGACTTACCTCAAGACAGTCTAGTACCTTTCCTGATGAATCAATGAATCCAATAACTGCGACGATTTGACCGACGTCATGGGTTTAATAACGAATATGGAGCTGAAGGGACAGCATGTGAGTAAAATTCATGTTCTGCAGACAAAATCGGCAAAAGAAACGTTCACCCACCACAGGCCTGGTTACGAGACTAATCACAGGCTAGATCGAGCAAGGATAGATGTAGGTAATAGTCTCGGCACTGAGATGAAGGAGTAAAATGGGTATTGGCAGCGCTGCCTATATCGCTCTGGTGATGACCTCAACCTTTATAAGATCAGCCTGAAAACACTGCAGACCAAATGGTCCACCAAGTCGGTGAATATAACTAGGAAATCCTTTTTAGACGAGATAATGACGGGTCATTATTCTTCAATGGTTTTCTTCTAGCAGTTGATCTCTAACTTTTTGAGTAAGGAACGACAGAGGCACAGTAAAGCAAAGGAAGAATGTGTGAAGCGGTACTCTATAACAAAGAAGGAGAGTGGTTGAAAAGGAATAGAGTCTCAGGGGCAGAAAGAGAACGAAAGAGGATGACAAGGAACGGAACGATGAACAAGAGTAAAGATAGAAGAATGAGATGTAGCGGGGTATAAAGACTGAAGACAGTCACTGCAACGTTTCGTCAAACCAAACCAGACTAGTCAAATTTCGTGTGCAGGTGGATATTGTGCAAAGTGTGCCTTGAAGATGCCAAGCCCGATGTTTCTGGAGTGTTTGTGGGCATCCTGAAGCGAGCAGTGATACGTGAATGCGGCTATAGGCTTGACAGCCGAGTGTGCAGTTGTTCAATCTCAAGGAAGATCATCTCCCTAGTCTCATATCGCCATAGACCCAAGGGTAGCAAGCGAATAAAATGAAAAAAAAAAAAAAAAAAAAAAAAAACCTAGTCTCATGCCAGGTCTCTACTGGCGAGTTTCCTTTTTTTTTTTTTTTTTTCTGTTGGTGGAGTTCTAGACCACGAATATCCATAGGTGGAAATCCTCATGAGTATAGTTTATAACCTTTTGTGGATTCGATATGGTCAGTCTCGAGACTGAGATAAGGTTTACAAAGAAAAGCTTCCTTGCAGATGACAGGCTCCTTACAGCCACGCGGGGTGTAGCATGCGATACTCATGAAGTGGTCCCGGCACCAGGAAGCTAGTTAGGTCGAGGTTCATGAGGGCAACTACAGTATTAGCTGGGTCCGATTACGTAATCAACACCACCTGGTTCTATGCTGGCTTCTACCGTCAGTACGCTGACTAAGCTACCGAGCCTTTCCACTTCATGTTAGCAGACCTCTGAGGGCAGCAGGACCCTAGTTTCGTGACTGCAGGACCCCATGGTTCGAGACTGGGACCCCACTTCTGATTGTTCTTGTGCTCACTTCTGGTTTGAGAGTGCTCCACCCGCTGAGCTAGATCCGCTCCAAGAATCTGGCCATGAGACTAAGCCATACCCACTGTTTACTCTCAGATCCCACGACATATCCGACTTTCTCCAATACCGTATTCACCTCGAAGGAACCCGCATAACCACTCACGAAAAAGACCAACTTCGAATGCGCTGAATTGTGTCACACCTACAACTTCCAGTAAATACTTCATCCGGTACCGAGACCTCGGCCCCGTGACTACCTCACATCTTGTATCATGGATCGTGCAGTTTCTGCTACTTCCTGATATTAACCTATCAGATCTTAAGTCACCAACCTAACGGCAAGTGCTACCTGCAATATCCGCGCTTTCTCGGAGAAGAGACTAGAAGTTTTCCCCTCCGAGAAAGTTAAGGTAGCAGCCCCAACGAAAACAAATTAATCTAGATGTACTGAATATGCGATACCACAAACTAGGATATGCATATACTCCAAATTCTCCAGCGAAGTTCCAAAGAGATTACCAGAAATATTGTTGCTCTTTCGAGGATATTAGGTTAGTACTGGCCTACGCATGCATGTGCCCCTCCTGGGATGCTAGGATTCCGCCCGCTATATACTAAGCATGCTAACTTCTAGTGTATCAAAAAAAAGTAAGAGCTATACTCTACAGGAATATACTTCTCTAGTGGATCGGGTGCTAGCTTGAACTTCTGAACGTCTGACTACCCGGAGTTGTCCCTTGACAAAAATCCTCGCGGAAGACTGTGCAAGCGAGCCTAGACTACGGAGCGCTTGACAGTAGTACTTTGGTTTTCGGGTAAAGGTTAGAATTTTCACTAGGGTTGACGAACAGCAGAAATACTAGTATTGACAACAGTTCTCGTGAGCAGCCCAGCTACCGAACCTATGGGTAGTTTAGGAATGAAATATAGGTAGAACGGAGGTGTTGTTAACACTATACGGCATTTTTTTTTTTTTTGTTGGGGGGGTGGCGTAACCCAATTACAGTCTACCAACCAACGGCAGGGAATACAGCATCTTGTCCCGGAACTACTGATGCCCTATTTCCCCTTGTGTTCGCTATTATAGTTCTGTTGTCGATATCAAGGTTTCGAAAATTACAGAATTCGAAGCCAGGTAAAGGTTTGTAATTTTTCCAATTTCTTTTGTTAGTTTTGGGTCCTTACCTATGCAATAGGTTCTAGTATCTACTGACTGCACTAGGAAACTCTTCACACTACTACTGCATAGAAACGAACACGAAGTCACTTCAAGGGAGGTGAAGTATTAACAAACAACTGCAAACTAGTGTTGAATATGTAACCGGAAAACTAGGTACGTACAGCTATACATGTGACATTGAACCTGGTATCACCGGCTACGGCTATGCACGTTCATTCATTGTTTGCATCACCACGATTGATGAACTAGGTACAGTACAGGGCAGACCTGAGACATTCAATGATCTCTCGAGAGTTCAGTGGTTTCCCTTATGAGAATTCACTTCGTTTGATATCCTTTCACTTCGTTTGATAACCAATCGGTAGCTTATACCCTTTTCATTGATTTCATAACATTCCGATCTTTTCTCCATTCCGCTCCCTTAGCTAACAGACTTAAAATTCAATATGCTATAGCTCAGTCGACCTCTCGATACCTACCGACTTTCAAGAGCCCGCCTCGGACCACCCCCGGCACATGGCCGCAAATGAAGTGCAAAGCCGCTCTGCTATATAATGCCCCCCATCTTTCCCCGCGCATTGCCTCCTGTCCTAGTCTTTGTGCCAACCGGACTGCCGCAATCCTAGATACACTTACAAATGATTAATTTTTTTTTTTTTTTTTTAATTTCATTACTCGCATGCCTTACAAATGATTACGGCACACAGACCCCCTCCTTATCGCCAAACCACAAGCCAGTGTGAACCGGCAAAATCCTTATACCCCCTGCAGCCGGGCAAGAAGATATCGATGCTGATCCATACTAGGCAATCTGGCCTAAACTTCTTGCAGCACACCCACTTTGGCTGTACCCTTGGCCAGTTCCTACGTGTGCACTGTCACTCACTGGTAACATCTCCTCATGGCCCCTCAACTCTGCCCCTAAGCGTAGGGGCCCTGCTGTCCACCCACGTGGGCCTTTGGATGCTGTGTGATTAGAACTAACGTCATCCGCCAGCCATGTTATGACAATAAGCAGAGTCCGATTATACCACTTCGCCAGTTCGCTCGGGGATCCTCCTGCTGCACCGCCAATGCAGACAGGCTGTCCCTGCGCCGCCAGATTTCCAGCCACTACTCCATCACGCCACTGGTTGGGAAACTAATCCGACCTCCTTCTCCCAACAAAAGCTTTTGTGAAAGCTGCAACAATACTTAGGGGTCACTGCTTGCCTGCTCTCCTCCTCGTTTCACCTTCCCTTTGATGCTTAGTCTCAGCTCCAAAGCAACCCACCCCACGCCTTCTTGCAATGTCCGCTTACTTCTACTCGCTATAGCCCTAACATCAAAGCTGTTACGGGCTCCTTCTTCCTTCTCTCCCCTCCGCTGCGTTCCCCAGGATTTAGAAACAATAGAACTGGGAAAGGGTACAAGCTCTGGAGTCACATGATCAGGGGCAGTCTACGTACGGTACTAATGCCACTTTTAGATTGATATCGGGGGATGGAAGCCTGCAGGAAGGAGTGTTTCACACGGGGATTGCCTTCTTGTGGTCATGAGGAGGTTTGTCAGGATAAACACAATGGAGCATAGTACAGTACATCCTCAAGATGTGTGGAAAGACCTAACCATGGTGTTCATTGCCGAGCTTTCGTTAATCCCCACATCCATGGGCATGGGAGAAAATCACTGATGACTTTATCTCTCCATGCAGAGGTAGGAAATAGGATGGCAGTGCAGGCAAAGGTCAGGGCAGAGGAGTTGGACGCCTGTGGGGATGGTGCCACAGTTAGGGAAGCCTGGAGATGGGGATCTGCCGGAGACGGCAGCTAACGGGCGGTGAGGGCGCGGGAATTGGGGAACGGTCTGGGCGGGGGATCTGGAAGTTAAGGTTCAAGGCCTCATTTTTTTTTTTTTTTATATCAATACTCGCATGCCGCCCTGTGGGCTATGGCGAGGGTTTTATTTAAAAGAAGGAAGAGAAATAAACTGCGTCTAAATACATGTTTTGCCCGCGAAGCTCGTACATGGTAGGGGTGGACTGCCGGACCGAATCTTTCCTACTTCCGTCCCCTGTCCCATTAGTATCGGTCCGATCTCATTGTCTGCTTTCGTTTTGTGGTATCATAAGATGTACATTGATCCTTGCAATGAATCTCATCGCTCAAACATTTTTCAGTAGTTTTGTCACGCATCAGAAGGACAGCAGTCATCTGCTCCACGATCTCATGTCTCTTCCCGCAGGGATCGTAATCCCGCGGTACATCATGGCGGTCTCGTGAGCGTCATGTTCCACAGCGGCCAATCCGAAGTGCCGCCTGCAAAAGTTTCCTCTTCCGGTAATCGATGCGCTCAGACCCCCACCTCCCCTCGAGCTCACTTCTCCATGTGCGTAGGTCTTCTCCCTCTCCTGATTTTCTTCTGTTTCTTCCACTGTCCGTTGGCTCGTTCTTTTTTTCCTCAGATTTCTTCTCCATCTCTCTTCTCTTCACTTTAAACCTGCTCAACTGTGGCACTACAAACCCGGGGCTCGGTCAATGGAATGTACTATAGTATCCCTATTCCCACCTCCATCACGTTTCCCGGCTCCTTTAGCCTTATTCCCCTGAACCGCTCGTACCTCTTAGCAACTTCTGCAACTGCAAAGTTGCAAAATTGCAAACTTCAAAGGCTTGGAAACACATTGTGGATCGTCAGTGGTACCTTGTTGGATACCAGGAATTGATCTTTCCAACCTGAAATCAAGGCTAGAGTTATCCGTCATAGTCCATACTGTAAGGGCTGCATGCGGGTAATTAAAACCAAGAAAGCTATAGCGATACATGCTTCTTGTCCACTCTAACTGAGTCCAAAAGCCGCAGACCTATCTATGCAGAGGACTCGAAATATCAAGGCCCTACCACCCTCCTTTCATTCGTTGCTGGTGTTAGAACTGCAAATTGGGTAAGTAAATTTTCTTAAGCTCTCCATAACCCAGTGGGGGACAAGCGATGGGATTTAGGTGAGTTATTGAACTGACAGATTGCAATGCGAGTCCAGGAAGCCTCCTTATGGTTCAGGTTCTGACCTCGAGGGGCGGATCCCATGTACAGCCCTCCCCATAGCTCATCAAGGCGGTACGCGAGTGATGAAAGAACAACGGAAAAATCTACAGGGGATTTCTTCACATAGTGTAAGGAAATCCACATTGTATACCCTGTGGGGAGAGGTAAGCTGCAGGTATTGGAACAGCAGACAGAGCTGATACGCGTGGACGCTCAGGGGTGATACCCAGATGTACTGGACTCTGTCATCAACAATTAGTAAACCTAACTGATCGAATTGGAGTTTTGCATCATGGTAACTGAATCACCATGACACTGGAAATTGCTTTCAGGAGGTGGTCTGGACCAACCAGCCTGAGACCCTCTGGCCAGTCAGGCCAGCCCGGCCCAGTTCAGGCGATTCACAACCGATTCATCCCATCTTCAGTATGTTACGTATATATCGATTAAAAAATTCGCAGGTAACAGATTGTCATGGCCCAATTGAAAAGGTCAAAGTGGGCATCTCTATAATATTAATAGACATATTCAGAATCTCGGCTATTCTAGGTGAATGGCTGTTCTCGTTGGAAGAAATTGACCTGAGGGAAGTAGAGAATTTATTTGCACTCATTCAGTGTACAGAAAATTTGTCTAACGCCATCTGTATGAATTGACATGACGTCTACACCAAAGTAACCATTTGCGAAAAAAGTGCTACCCCTCGCTCGTGAAATCCTTTGTGGTTGGCACGATATCGATATCTGAGTGCTGAGGGACTAATATTTTCTGAACCAACAAAGATTCGCTTGCTAAACCAAGGAGGTTACGCGGTTTGTTATTCCTGTACTATTGATAGACAGCTACCGTCATAAGCGATGCATGTTTGCCTTTCTGCCAGATCCTAGTACATATCTGACTCGGTAATGCAAGATCTGGTAACAGCCTGGTAAACAAGGGCCGTTTCATCTTTTTTTTTTTTTATATCAGTAATCGCATGCCGCCCTGAGGCCGTTTCATCAATACTCTATGCACAGCGACCGGCCGGTTTTATCTTCTGTTGTATTGCTTAGATGATCCAGTTGCAAAATGCGCCTCCGGTTTAGGCAATTTGTGGATTATTGTGTTGTTCAGAGTTGGGTTCTATATACGGAGAAAGGGATATAAACAAGATGGTTCAAATCTGGAAAGCCGCCTTGACATTGGAGGTAGTCTGGTTGCACTATTTGGAGGTGTGTATTATCTCACACAGAATTGGTAATGTTTCATTTATTCTAGTCAGGGAAGGTAACGAAATAGGTAACTCACAATATTCTTATCTCTCCTCCATCTTCAGTCCCAAACAAATCCCATGCACACCTCACAACACTTCCTTCCTGCGCCAGTAAAGCGGCCCATAAAACCAAAACATAAAAGCTCGCACGACCGAAATCCCGTGCTGTCATAAGGACAATTGCGCACCGCCCAGGCTACGATAGTTCCAGCAAGTACTGTAGCTCTGGCACACGCTCTACCCTTCCAGTTACAATTACAACACCAGCTGGTGGAAATCATTGCCGGAGTTTCTGACACCGATTGCGTATCTTGTTATTGTGGGACTTGAAAATACTTGCGCGGATAAGTTGCTGATGACATTCTTGGATTCAGCAGGCACTAGAATCGCGCTTACATACCTAATTTAAGCAACTTAGATCAACCATAGTTGTCCAGATTACATCGTTATTCCTATACTACCCAGTTGTGAAAGCTCCTGCTGTTTTGGTGATATCCAAGCCCAGCGATATTCTCTTGTCACCCAAATCCGACTCTTGTCCTAGTTGGAATAACAGACTACTTGGAGAATAACCCTGTGACAGTGTTGTTACGCACAGTGTAGGGTCTCAACACCCTCCGGGACTCAATTCACAAAGCAGCATTAGCGAGATACAAAGAATCAAGCAGCACCATTCGACAGGGGAGTACCTTAAGATGGGAACTCAACTCACACTCGGCTCCCTGCAGCCCAGTCGGACGTTTGATGAGGGTAAGCAAATGCCCCTCATCGCACAAATTCACAAGATCAAGACAGCCTTGCATTTCAAAAACGGCGAAGCGAAGGATACTCAGAATGATCAAACCGCACTTCAAGAACCGGTTCTTATTTGTGGGCGAAGTCCTGATACCAGTAAAGTCCACAACGTTATCACGAAGGTGCCCGCCCATAGTATTCAAATCTACAAAACGCGCCGAAGATCAAACTTTGAGGTGCAGCGGGCCGCTTACGGGACATTCCCTAGTACGACCACCGCCATAGAATCCACAAACAGCCAAGCAGCCGCCACCAACGAAGCCACAACAAGCAGGACAACCATAACTCTGAATTTCGACCCACCGCTACGACGTACTGTATCGCACTCCGAGGCCCTTGTGCAGCCATTGAATAGCAACCTTCCAGACATTAACGAGAGGAAAGAACTGGGTAGGGCACAACCTGTGCAACGCTTGGCTGTCTCTGTTCCACTTCGCTCAAGCTCGACTCGTTCCCCCTCCCTACGCCCGAGAGTCTCCAGCGCAAGTAGGGTTCCTATCGGTCTCGGCGAGCGCCGACAGATGAATAAGGAAACACCTATTTATCAATCATTTCCGTCTCCTGACACTTTTGGAATGGCTAATCCGACACCTGAAGATTCTCGCAGTCACAACGAAACTCATTCAACTCTTCATAACAAACCACAAGATATCCCAGAACTTCAGACTGAGGGACTTCAACCTGGTGGCTATACGAGTGGCCCGCAAATGAACCAAGAAAGTAAATCTACGCCAAAGCCCCGCAATTCCACTTGGGCCAAGCTTCTTTCATTTAGCTTGGAATGTTTTTGTTTGGAAAGGAGAAAACGAGGACAGCAACAGAAGATACGGAACGAAGTACCTGTACCGATCGAATATGACAGTACCGTTGAACCCTCCAGACACCATATTGGGAATTCAGCGTCCCTGCTTCCACCAGCTGCTGTTATTGAGGATAGTCCCTCAAGAACCTGGAACACCCATCCCGCCTTCGAGCTTGACACAAGTAGCACCAGCGGCTACCTCACTGAGGATGATGGGACCAATGTTTGGAGCGGCTGGCTCAGGTGAGAATACTTCAGGCATCATTGATAGACACTATAATCGCAAAATACTTGTGCTCACTAGCACATTCGTGTAAACAGAATCCCCCAGCAACATACCCGAGAGCCGGGAGGTCGCCCAGGTTCCAACGAACAAACTCAAAGTCCGAGCCCGTCCAAACTCACACGTTTCTTTCGGAGCATCAAGACTCCTAGAAAACAACAAGGTGCCACACCTGATAGCAGCCCACTTCTAACAGTAAGCACTGTTCAGATGAAGGCCGATCCTAGTGCAGAACAAGGCCATATGGGCATTGTAACCCTGACCACCACCACAAGTACCGTCCAACAAAGACCAGTTAATAGTGCGAGTGATGGTCGATCATCATCCTCTCCCTCCCCATTGTTTCTCTTGTATGTGAAACGGCTGCTATCCTCTCATTAAGCTGCGAATACTAATTTCCTTACCTTTCACAGCGAGCAAGACGGATGCAAATCCGAGGAGGCACTTTGTCCTGAGCCACCTGCTCTCCCGAACGGCCAAGCCAAACAGCCATCCTCACAAAAATCGAGCCCATTACCACAACCACCCACCTCACCGAAGAAGCGGAAACGAGATCTCACTCCCATCCCTGGCACCAGCGCCAGCCTCGTTGAAAGCCTCGGCATCTGCAGTGGCTCTGTCAGAGCCCGAATCTCGGGCTGGGAATCCCTCAAAAACACCTTCCATGGCGCATTTCATTCTGGGCAATTCATTGCCGAAGGCCGCGGGGCTCCAAAAGCTGCGTATAGCTTTAGCACTAGGGCGCCGGTACCTTTAAATGAGCTGGGCGGGATTCCTGCGGGCGAAATCAGCTCAGGGAGAAGAACATATGGGGATCTGCTGGTATCCAATCCACCGTCCGCCGGAGCAGAGACACCACTGATTCTGACGAATATTATTGGCTTTGGGAAGGCGCGGAATAAAAAGGATAAGAAGCGTGGTGAGGCGGGGTTGACATTTCATGCGTTCGTTTTGCTCCAACTATGGATAGTTCAGTATGTGCAGAAGTACTAACCACCAACAACCACCTCAGGACGAGCGTTTGGAAGCGACTCCGCACCCCCGCTGAAACCTACATAGATCGAAAGCTCTCGGCGAGCCGAGTACTTTGATCTAATTTTTATTCTCAAATACCCGACAGAGCGAGTTTCCCCCGAGGGGAGAAATTCTGAGAATCCATCAGCTCACCACCTCCGTTGCCAACACATCGACGCGCCAAGACCGTTTGATTGACCAGTGAGAATGGCGCGGGCATGGGCTTCAGATTGGGCGATGATGCAGCGAAAGTTGAGGAACGCGGGCACGGGAGGCTTACATTCGGTGATCAGAGACTATTGGCATTACGAGAACCAGACGAACGTTCCACCGAGGGACGGGACGGTGATGTCTTTCGTGTTTCAAGATTACCAGGTCCGACTTTTACCACCTCCACCACCACCACCGCCGCCACAGACACTGGGGTTCAGCCCCATCACGTCAGTGGAGACGCTTCCGGTGGAGCCACCGCCACCACCACCACCACCACCGCCCCCACCGCCACCGCCACCACAACATCAGGAGAAGCCACCGCCACCACCTTCACCACCATCGCCACCCGCCGACAGGAAGAAGCGCCAGCGGGAGGCACCACGTGACACCCCCGCCTCCGGGAGCCGGAAGAGGAAGGGGAAGATGCCTGCGCCAAATCACCCCTACGAAGAGAAACGCCGACTCAGCGACGAGGAGGCGAAGAAGATCGCAGCGTCGGGCGCAACACAGCCAATTTCACCGCCGCCACCATCACCGAAGCCACAGGCGGCACCACCATCTCCACCACCACCCCCGAGGAGTGAGACAAAGGGGAAGAAGAAGAGGACACTTCCTCCTGCGGGGAATCGGGAGCCGACGCCGAAGCCAAAGGTCAGGATCGGCATCGTTGTACATGGGGTTGCGTTGAGGAGGGATTTGGGGAAGGTGCAACGATGGCTGGGAGAGGACAACAAGGACCTGAGGAAGATTGTTGGGGTTCGCTGGTTGAGAAGGAAGGACTTACTGGTTGGGGAAGGAAAGAAGACGAGTTCGGTGGTAGTTTTTTCTGGAGGACCAGCAGGACGTCGACAGGGTCAGGCTCGGAGGAAGATGGTTGAGGGCGAGCCGGTATGAAGCCGATAGGGGACGGGGGTGAGGTAGACTGCTGGCCGCTTTCCCTCCCGCAAGACAAATGGAAACAGCGGGAAATACATGTATTTAGGACAGGGTTGAGGCTCGGGGTATTTAGGCGGGAAGCTTCGGTCGTGGATATTAACTTTCTCTTATTTATATAGCACAACATCGCCATAGCCCTTAGGGCGGCAAGCGATTAAATGATATAAAAAAAAAAAAAAAAAAAAGAAGTACTAACCGGGTCAATAATGCGCAGTGTAAATCCAGCAGCACTACGCTCCTGCAGTTCCATGACTAGTACGTCCGAGTCGGTCAGCAAATCAAATTCAAATCCTGGTAGCAACACCTCCTCGTCTGCAGCAAGCAGCACACTGAAGATGATGTATCCGGAAGCGTTTACAAGCCTACGTTCGGGCGACGAACATGGCAATAAATAAGATTTTCTCCTTATCTGGTACCACATAGAGACATTGCCTCAACTCTCCTCTCCTACGTATACCATGTTAGCCTTTTTCCTTTCCCTTCTGGCGATACCAGCACTTCCATCTTCCCTTTACAAATATTTTGCATCTTGTTCGCCGTTATCAACATCTCCACGACAGCTATCATCAATCGTGCGTTTAATAAAGCAATATATTTGAATGAATTAGATTTTCTAGCAATTTTTCTTCCTCAATGAATCATCTTTTGTTGCCTTCAGTGCTACTTTGGCTTCTGTGTTTTGGCTACCTCAAAAACAGATGACACTATTGATGTGTTTCTGGATTTGATTTAGGGTATCATTAAAGCGAACTAGTACATACGTATACCCTCCCCTAATTAGAATTTTCCCTTTCAGTTTAATTCATTTTTTCAGACTTCACGTCCTCTCTTGAATCTACACCATTTTGCATTGTAACAACCTTTTCTCTCCCTATAACCCCGTTTCACCTTCATCACCCACGTGCCTTGATTATACTGCTCCTTTTGCTGATCCTCTCCTTTCCTTCCTTTGCGTTTCTTGCTTTTAGGAATTTTGCATTCAGATTTGCTCTACTTGTTTTGTTGACATCTGGTGTTCATACCTAGCTGTATTTACATAGGATATAGCTTAAGGTTAAATTGATGTTTATCTTTTGCTCCTCTGGTGCGGTCTACTTTCCCGCAAAGTCTATCTCACGGTATATAGATGGTATGAGTGTCGACGTTCACCTTTACGTACACCCCTTGCTTCGCCAAAGCATCTTCTACCGCCATGTGCCGCAAACTACCACATTTCCCTTACAGGACAATGTGAAAGTTTGCGTACATACTCACCTCCAAACAAAAATTGATCTGCAGTCCACATTCCCGGCGACCAGGAGCTGACGTCACAATCTAAAGCAAGGGAACTCAGAGGGTATATATGGCCATGCTAGGAAAACAAGCGGGTGGCATTCTTGGTTAACTATACTGAACCGCTTTTGCAGAATGTGGGAGGAGGGGGAAAGGGTGCGCATTTCCTTGCTTGAAGCCTTCTTTTGAACGACTAAAATGAGGGTTTGGGATACTTGTTCCTAGAGTTGGAACCTGCGGTCTCCATGCAGACGGAGATATACCAAGGCAATTGGTCCAGCCGACCTCCAGGAACGCTTTGCCCATCACAAAAGATTTTAAATTGCAAATAATGACAACAACCACAAGATATATCATCGTCCTTTCCAACTTCTCGTTCTCTGTCTACAACGAATTTATTTCTATCATTCTGTTTGAGTTCGCAAGACCCTTATATTCTATGGACGGTGGTAAGCCATCTAGAGGGATCAACGATTTTTCACCGGAGGTCCTGAAATGACGGTGGGCGGTATGGGGCTGGCTGGGAGGGTTTTTCGCGACAAAGGCTATCGTAATCTTAGATGGTTATGGACTTCCCATTTCTCAGACGATATATATCCGTGCGCCCCGCACAACCAACAAGGCGCATTCCGACCTTTGACTGTCCAACTCCTAGGGTTTTGGATCGGGCTTCCCTCAGTCGGGGCTGTAGGACCCCAGGCATGTGGGAATGTAGCAGGCGGCCCAGAGGGGCTGAACGGGGGTCAATTTCGAGTGAACTTCATCGAAACGATCCTTTCCACTGTTACCGTATTCCGGCGGTCTGTCCTTCCGCTGCTGCTGGTTAAGCCCTGCTTGCCTTCCCGCCCACTGTTACGGGGTACGTTGGAAGTAAGCCGTTTACTAAATAACTAAGTGCGACGTGAAATATAATTAAATATAAGTCACGAAAAATAAAGTAGTTAAGGTAGTAAGAAAGCTTTATATTTGTTAGGGTTGAGTTCCGGGTCCTTGCCCTTCTAACTCCGGTGGGTCAGGCTTCTATTTATACAAAATATAGTTCTTCAAAGCTGTTAACAAATTCAGCTTGAACGGATTCTGGAGATCAAGCCAGACCCTGAAAAATGCCACGTGACAGCCTTTCTTTTTGACCAACCCTTACAATAAATTCTAAGATAACAAATACGAGAACTTGAAACCTCTAATGCAAGCCTCTATCTAAAAATACCATTATAACTCCAGTTGCTATGCAAAGACCAATAGCAAAGAAAAGATAAGAAAAGGTTATCGTACAACAAATAGTACAACAGGAGCTGTCGGAAGAGTTAGTAACCAAGATTGCTAATCTTAGTAGTTACTTACTTCTTAACCGAAGAAGTTCCACTACCACGAACCTGACTAGTATCGGGTTAGCTAAACTTCCGACTGGTAGGCTTTATAGTTGGTAGTACCTTTTGACGACACTTAAACGAGACGGTGTTATAGCATGAGAACGATTATGCCTGTAACACCCACCATCCCCTGCACCATTCTCGTCTTCACTTCCCATGCCATCAAGCTCGACTCGCCCCATCAGCCGGATACCAGACATCCCACAGCGACACCCTAGCCACCCTCTCCATCCCCACCACCCCACTCAAACCCATCCGGATTGGTTGCGCGTGCATCCTACAGAAAGGCGTTTGGCACAGGAATATTTTGTGCAATCGGAGACACTTGATCGGGGACACCTCGCTGGTTGTCTTGCGGTATTGGTGTACAAGGAGGCTGCCGCGTATGGCGTAGGGCTGAGTGTTATAGGTATGGTTGCAACCAGACTCTATAATGTAGGTACTATCTGCGTTGATGTAGGTCGCAGGATGCAACCTGTTGAACCCCCCTGGGGAGGGAGCGGAGGTCAATTCCGGCATAGTTCATGACTTGCATTGTTTCCGAGGGAGGAGAATCCATGCCGTGAGTCGACCTGGGATTGCAGCTTGCGAAACATGCCAGCAGAGACCTCTGAGCCGCAGGATGGAAGGTTCACAGATCCAGCGATGCTGTGTGAGTCCCCAGACGTCGAAACCCATTTCAGACAGTGACTGCTGATCGCAGCGTATGAGCGCCCAGGTTCCAGTTCATTATGATCTTGAATTTGCAAAATTTTCATATGGGGCTTCTGACGCGGTAGCCTTGGTGTAGCGTGCTACAGGGATAGTTGAGATCCACATGACCTAGAACCTTAGTTGGTATTCACAGCGAAAGGTGGATGTCAGCAACCTCCATTTCCTTACTTGGCGGTTCAGAACTTCGGGGGACGGTTACTACAGCAGCGGGGAATCTGTTCCTCTTCTTTTCTTCTTCTTTCCTTACTCCACAGACCAGGCAAGATCCAACTCATGAAGCCTCCCTTACCTGACTATACATGAAGTATCTTATCATGTGAGAAAGCTATAGCTAGATTACCAACATTGAAGGATGGGATGAAAAATCCGAGCGCGAGAAAAGGTGGCCTCGACCAGCGTGAACGAAAATCCAGCTTTTCCCCCATTACTTCATAACATCATTATCTCAAAACAACGAGAAACCTGAACACACGGTACTATCAAGAAAACGCGTGTTGCCATCACTAAACCCCAGTCCTGAAAATTGACATCAGAGCTCACGGTAACCGAACTCATCATACCTCCCGTGCAACGATTATTGAGGGCATCTCACTGGCAGCTGCAAAGCTGCAGGCCATCCGGGGGTCACTCCGCACCGTATACTAAATATTCGCCTGGACTTTTCGGGGTATTTAAACCTTTTTTTTTTTTTTTTTTTTTTTTTCACGTGACCCCGCTTGCAGCTGTTCGCCATGGCAGGGCCCCTAGGTCTAAACCCTCAAAGCCCGGAGGCAGGCTTATCTAACTCGGAAGGTATGGAGTTAAAGAATGCCTTGCTTGCAACATGTGAAACTGACGCGAGTCAATTCTAGGAACTTGAGGGATACAATAAGCTTTTTGAGTACTGGAAGCAGCGATGGGACTGTTCCTTTGAGCCTTCCTCCTCGTATGTGGCGGAAGGATTTCTGTGAAAAGTTATACGATACGATAATGGCCGAAAGTAAGCTGCGACCAGTTAGTTTATGGGGACGTCAGGATCGATGGCCGAAAGTACTCAAAGAATTCATTCACATTGTGGGGCCAAACCTGAATTGCAATATTAAGGTGGAAGCAATCGACGCCATGGATAGAGCGATGGGCGATTTCGAAGTTCATTGTTTTCCAGGATTCGGACTAAATGGGATTACTGCAAAAAGAGTTTTAACGTTCATGGAACCCGGGGATAATTGGAAGATGGTATCAGTCCCTAAAGCAGCGGGGAATCCACCTGTGGTGATGATGGAGGCTTCGAGCATAAAAAGTACTCGATGAATTGTGTTGGGGGTGCAGTTACCCTTCCAGAAATTACCGGAGGTCATTGAAGTGGGGCTCGAAGTTCTGGAAACTGAATTACTGGAGAAAGTCAACAAGCCAGAGTATGCAGATTATGCTCGAGTCGTGAAATTGGTCCGCGAATTGGCGAACGTCAGGGACAAGGTTATTGGATATCTGATATTGGTTATACTGACACTGGGAAAAATCAGTCCGCTGCCCACCAGGGATGAAACTGAACATTTAACCGCCTGGTGCAGACATCGGGGAAGGAAGGAGCTGCATCGTTAGTCCGCAATTTTCTTTATCAAAGGCATGAGTTTTATGTTCGCAGATGAATTTAAGGTTGGGTTCTCCGCGGATTTCAGTTTTGCGGGCTTTAATGCGAGGGTGGCGGAACAGTACAAGATCCAAACTTCTACGCTGTTGAAATGTGGATTTCTTAAGTGTCGGTTCGAAAATGGGAAATTCAATCCCAAGATGTCGGATGTGATTATCGAAAATCGCGGAAAACTGGAGAGGAAATTTGACTCGTGGGTTAGATTTATTGGACGAGGGAGTACTCTCAGGTGATTGAGGAAATTTTCGGCGAAGAAAATGTCGCAATGTCGAATGAAGCCAAGGTGAACTCTTGTCCGGAATTATTATTCCTTTATTCCCAGGATCAGGATGCAGTTAGCTGGCAGATGGAGGAAGGTAACCCTTCCCCCCGCCAGCCCTACAAACGAAAACTCGACCCCTCCCCGCCCCACCTCCACGAGGCAATAAAAATATCCACATCATGCTTCCGCCGCCACCTTCAAACAAACGAAAATTCGCCCCCTCCCCTTACACCTTCAACGATCAAAAAAAACTCCCCCAGCACATCCACCACTTCCCCGTTCTCCTGATGCTCCACCCACTTCTTCTCGTCCATGTCTTGTATTTAAACCATGATGGCTTACCACAACACGACGACCCAAACCTCAATACAAACAATTTTTTTTCTTGGTCCTATTCCTGGAAACACTCGAGGGCATTTCTGTGCAAGTATTCTTGCAGAAAACAATGACTAATAACAATCGTCGTACATAGGGTCATGGCTCTGCAACGAGTGAGGCTACTATGAGGGGACCGTCGCAGAAGGCGTAAAGGTCAAAGGCAAAGCAGTGGTGCCTACTGTTGAATTTTTTTTCCCCTGTTGCCAGTTCTCCGGGGATAAAGAGTGCAGTTCCGCCGTTTGATTCTATGCATACAACTCAATTTATGCAAGGTGCTATCAATGCGGCTGATCGGAAAAAACGAATCCAAGTTGCATGAGCTCAATATTTCTTCGTCAAACGCGGATTGCCTACCGATGAGCGGAAACGATGCTTTCAAAAATTTCTTTTGAGAGAGGTCATTAGCAAGAGCAAGGATTTGATGGGATGTTACGAACGAACGTATACTAGTTATATTGGCTTCCTCAGAGGGAGAGTCATTAAGTATGGGAATATGTTTTTTTCAGTTCCCGCAGGAAAGACATGGATGGAAGAACCTGTAGCTCATAAGTAAGTCTATTCTTTAGATGCCTAGTAGGAACTTCCAGTCTAATATGAGAATAGGAAAGCACCATTTAAGTTTGCAGATAAGCCCTTTCGACACTGGTCACTTGATTCGCTTCCGGGAGCTGAATGGAATCACCTTTGATCGAAAGAAACTATTGATCTCTATATCAAGATGTTCGTTCATTTTGAGACAGAACCAGTCGAAGCTGGCAGAATAGGGTAGATCTCTGACGATAACGAAGGATAGTAGTATGCGATGCTTAAAATCACCGTATTACAGCTAATTTTCCTCGTCAAAGCCCTTAGGGCGGTATACGAGTAATGATATTAAAAAAAAAAAATAAAAATAAAAATAAAAATAAAAAGCTAATTTGGCTCTATATTTTGGCGGAATCCAACATATTCCAAGCAAGCAATGATCACAGATCTGGACAGAATTATCTTCAATACAATGGACCTGCCAGAATTCTCGACGGACAACTTTGATTACTCAATTTTTTTAAACAAGCATACCGCATACCTTCAATCTATAGCAATCAGGTCAAATGACTCAACCACCGAAACATTGTCCCTGTCGATGAACCAGAAGCCTTAGTGAGCGCTGCACTGGAGAAAGTTCATGCCGTGGCACCAACCTACGAAATTCCCGAAGCAGAATGTCAAGAGGCGGTATCGATTTCAGTCAAGCAGGAGACGTTTCTGCAGAATTCTTTCCGTGAGAAACTTCTTAAGGGAGATCAAGATATCCTTGATTTGCGTGGCCGGCAATTCTTGCATGTCTGCAACGAAGATCTCAACACACTATTCTGGTATCAAACAAAAGTATCCAATTAGTATGCAAGTTCTTTTTTTTTTTTTTTTTTTTTTGAGTCACGGAACCCCGCTTACGGGCTACCAGCCTATCGCAGGGACCCCTATACCCGGGTCAGGTTATGCAAGTTTTAACATCTGGGCAAAGTACAGGGTTCATCAATGGATAGTCACCAAACATTTACAAGACGCTGGAACATTTCAAGTTCGTAGTCAGCCCCGCCGCAGTATTCACCATGTTTGCCTCTGCGAAGGCCTGGACACAGTTCCAGCAAGACGGCACCATCAACATCCCTAATATGGTTACATTCCTCATTGAGGATCCTTCAATAATGGAAGTAATAAGCCAGGAATATGATATGTACGATTGGCACTATTACCCAGAAGGGGGTCCAGAAAGTCGAAGAGGGTGGCTCAGGAACATGTACTACTCATTAGTATGGCAGGTAATTAGAACGGATCCAATATACTATGCCTTGACAGTGGCAAGTCGCCCGGACAATAACTGGCGGCTTATCTCAGTACCCTATTATACTAAGGATGCCAGAGCGGATGGAATCGACTGGGTTTCACCATTTTAATCTCAATGTTCAGAACTATTTAAGCAAAAGCTGCGGGCGAAATGCGGTGCAAGGAAGCGTCAGTCTAGGCCATGAGGATGAGGAAGGATGCACAGTACTAGTGAAGGGATTCCATAGGAGACTTCAAGAGTGGTGGCATGAGGTTGAAAACCAGCTGGGAGCAGAGCAGCTCCCCGCAGGGGAGAACACAGATATGAGCAAGTTGTACACTGGGAGAGATAAGGCAAAGTATGGGAATTTTTTGCCTGTGCCTTGTAGCAGAGGAGGTATCCGCCTCACACGAGCAGACATTCCCCACGGATCAACCCCTAAGGGAGGGAAACGACGTCGCACTATCTTCCCATGGCTTACGGCAGTACAGTAAACGAACAGTATATGCGGGTGGACTTTCCTGACGGAGAATGTTGGGAGGATATTGCAAGATATCATAGCGACTTCGCTATACCTAAGCATCAGGTTAGTGGAAGTTGTAGTGCATGGAATTGCGGTGACAAAGAAACTCGGGAAAGTAAGAGAGTGGATGGAGACTGCGAACCCCTGGATGGGGAAGATTGTTGCGGCAAGATGGCTGGTGAAGAAAGAGAGGAGGGAGGGAAAGAAGGCTAGCTCTGTTGTCATCGACCTGGAGGGGGAGGTGGAATCGGATAGCCAAACACCAGCGAAGGTAAGGTTGTCAGGCAAGTGGTACGATTCGTGCCTGCACGACTGGGACAGAAATTCAAAGGTGGACAGAAAGGGGAAGGGGAGGGAGGTGGAGGAAATGGACTTGACGGCATAATCTTTCATTTTTGGAGGAGTGGGTTGTCTCATGGGTTTTATTTCCTCTATTCCCTTTTTAATGTCGGTGTATATAGTGAGTTGTTGTTTGTTTTTAGGTGCCTGTCTCCGGGCCATGAGGACTTCGGTCCAGGGACCCTGCCATGGCGAACAGCTGCAAGCGGGGTTATGTGAGTTTAATAAAAAAAAAAAAAAGGTTAGTGGAAGAGAGGCCAGGGCATCTGGAGGTGGCAGTGTCAGCTTCCCAACAGTGGTGAGGCTTGATCCGGCGACTCGTATAAGGGCAGCACTCTTGGACCAGATTAGATGAGAGGATGGGAGACCTTGGAGGTATAGGCAGGACTAAGCACTTGGTGTATTCATTTGGCTTTTTTTCCTTTTTCTTTTTCTTTTTTTTTTCTTCTTGTTCATTCCTCGCACATATGCGCCCCGCTGCCCTGTGGCGAGACATATGTGCTTCATGTACTCAGTCTTGTAGCTTTTTTTTTCTTTCTATCAGTACTCGCATGCCGCCCTAAGAGCTATGGCGAGGTGGTTTAATTACATAAATAGAGTATGAAGAGAGAAATAACGAGATGAAGTGTGTGTAAACCCTTTTGGAGTCCCACCCAATCTAGTAGTTCCGTCAATGCGTCGTTGTCGTTATTCTTCGGGGGTCTTCGAAGTTCCGCCTCGCCTCCCGGCCATTTCCTTTTTCAGACTTTGCACTCCGTTAGGACGTAGACGGTGGCTTCCAGTTCTTCACCGCACCAACGGCACTCCGGGCTGGTTTTCGATGCCGATCTTGTGTTTCCAGTATCTCAATCCTTTGTCCCCGATTATACCTGTCAGTGTCGCAACCCTGTGGCCTAGGCGTTGTAGTGGTCTGTAGTTGAGGTCCAGCCTGTTTCATTCTACGGCTCTGCGTGATCTCGCAGCCTGTCTCATGCCTGCTTCGGTGACCGTTTCGTCCTGATATTGGAGGAAGACTCCGATTTTGGCCGCCCTGTCAGCCCCTGCGTTGCCCAGTCTTGTAGCGCCAAATACTTTCTTTTTTTTTTTTTTTTTTAAATATATATCATTACTCGCGTGCCGCCCTGGGGGCTATGGCGAGATAAAGTGAGAGCTAGATACATAATAACATGAATAACATGAAATCAAAAGGAAAGAAGAAATAATGGAAATGTGTTGTCATAGATAAACGTTTAACGTCCTGCCCATTCCAGAAGCTCCCTCAGAGTATCTTTGTCCTTGTCCTCTCCTTTTCCCTTCGGGGGCTTCGGTAGGTCGTTCACGCCTCCAGGACATTTCGTCCTCCAGATTTCGCACCGGTCGAGCACGTGCGATGTCGTCTCCTCCTCTTTGCCACACCAACGGCATTCCGGGCCGTCCGTCTTTCCCAGTTCGTACATCCATCGCCTTAGGCCTTTCCCGCCCAGTATACCGGCTAGGGTCAATACCCTGTGCCCCAGGCGTTGTAGGGGTCTGTAGTTGATTGCCAAATACTTGCTGAGACGGTCCAAAGCCCTGTAAAGTAGGAAATAAGTCCCTGGCATGCATCAACCAAAGGTTCGGTGGTCTAACGGTATGACGCCTACTAGATAAGGCTACATGCTGCGAAGTGAAAAGCAGGGCTGAGGCATGAGGTGGAGAGTCTGGGTTCAAGTCCCAGCCGAACCAAATTTTTCTTTTTTGATTCTGTTCTGCTAAAGGTGATGGTAGACTGACACAGACCTGGAATATTTTTTGTAAAAAAAAAAAAAAAATTATGTTATCAGTATATCATTTCTCACTTGCGGCCCCAATTGTTATAAAGATAAGCTTCATCTAAGGAAACATCAGTAACAGAAATAATGATAACGAATCTCATAGATCCCACGACCCTCGTTAGTGATGTCGGTTAAAAGAAATGGACAAAGACAAAATCACAACTCATGATTCTCTCCAAGTTTAAAGACATAATATCGAAATACAGCGGCGCCTCAGCAGGCGTGGAATCTCTCTCTATTCCAATCATACTGACATGATCTATAGTACTTTTTTTTTAAATATCTTTGCTCGCATGCCGCCCTAAGGGCTATGGCGAGATTAGGTACAAAGGAGAGATAGGAAATAAATGTAACAAATAGATTGCAAAACCGACGTAACTACTAGTCATCATCTCGACCAGCGGGACCCTCCCGCCCTCCTTCCCCTTCGGTGGGTCCCTCAGCGCGTCCGCCCCCCCCTGGCCACTTCAGTCTCCATACCCGCACTCGTTCCATATGTGCTCCTCCGTCTCCTCGGCTTCCCCACACCACCGGCACTCTGGGCTCTCTTCCTTGCCTATCCTATGTCTCCAGGCTCTTAGACCTTTGCCTCCAATGAGGTCTGCCTGCGTGGATACCTGTCCACCATAGGAGTTCCAGTGGTCTGTAGCTTAGGCCCAATCTGGCTCTCTCCCTCGCCCTCTGGGCCCTCGCCTCCATCCGCATCCCTGCCTCCGTTGTCGTCTCCTCCTGGTATGGTAGTAGGGCCCCAATCTTGGCCGCCCTGTCGGCTCTCTCGTTGTTGCCAGACTACTCTCGTTGCCTACGATGCCCCTGTGGCCCTTTATCCACATCACTGCTACGTCTGTGCCCCCTCTTACCACCCTTTCCTCCCAAGCCTTTCGTACCTGCTGGGCTGCCCTTCGGGTGTCGGACGTCCCTCGGCTATGCTCCTTAGCTTTTGGATGGCCACCTTGGAGTCCGTTATGAGGAGTAGCTCTTCTTCACCTTTCTCAAGTACCCTTGCCATAGCTATTAACTCTGCATCATTCACTGTTGCCCTTGTTCCCAAGTAGTGTGACCTAGATCCCCCGGGATCCTTCCAAAGCCCTGGTCCCGTTCTCCCCGCAATCCTGCTCCCATCGGTGTACTCCGCTTTCCACCCCTCATCTCTCTCCTTGTCTATTCTCCTCTCTCACTCGAGCCTCTCTGCTCCTCTGTCCAGTTATTCGAGTATGGCCAAGGGTAACGGTTTCCTCGAACCCAGGTGTCCTCTTGCCCTGCCATGGCGAACAGCTACAAGCGGGGTCACGTGAAAAAAAAAAAAAAAAAAAAAAAAAAAGGTGTCCTCTTGGGTAGATCGTGTCCTCCTCCTTCCTCCGAAGGGGCTCGCCCTGGAATCTCAATGTCCTTACTTCCACCCGTGTTTTCTCGCCTTCTAGGAATGCTTGCACTGACTCCACATTTGCCAAGTCCTCCACCACGTCCCTCCGCGTGCCCCACGGGGCCCCGGTAATTGATCTTGTAACTGTGTATTGCCACTCTTCTAGTTTTCTCGTTTTCTGCTCTGGGTAAGCATTTCGTTTATAGCCCAACCATGCCCAGCTCCCCCACACTATTGCTCTGGCACTGGTGGTGTATATCTGTCTTTCTTCGCTGGCCCTAGTCTTTGTAATCTGGATGCCACTGCCCAGACTGCTTTCCCCAGGTTTAGTCTCCTCTGGTGGTTTGCGTTGAATTTGAGTTCCCAGTCTAGGTCCAGTCCCACTAGGCGATAGTTCGGGCCCTTGACCCCGACGATAAGGGTCTCCCGCTTGGCCTGGTCTTGCTGGAATCCTTCCGCCCGGCTTCTTTCTCCCCATTCTCTCGCCATAGCCCTTAGGGCGGCATGCGAGTACTGATATTTAAAAAAAAAAAAAAAAAAAAAGTCTGCTTTCTCCAGTTCGGACCTGTGTGCCCTGATAGCTTGGTCTCCAGCTACGGAGGTAACCGAAAACGCCATGGAGAGGGTAGAATTGAGGGCCCCGGTTCAATTCTGAGCAGGGGGAGAGGGTTGTCCAGCATCTCTCTGAGATGGCCTGTAATGCTCCAGTTCCATATAATTAAATTCTAGTGGAACTGGAGCAATCTGTTTTTATTTTTACCTTTTTCATTTTTAGTTTTGCGCTTTGAGAGGAAGAAAGCGGGATGGGATTTTTTGTATTCTGGGTGCGTTTGCCTGCTTCCGGTTCGGTCCAGGGCCCTGCCATGGCGAGTAGGCGTAAGCGGAGTTACACGATATAAAAAGAAGGGAGAAAATAATAATAATAATAATAATAATAATAATAATAATGCGAGCGTGATTGACACTTAAGTACCGTCGTTCTTCAGCCACTGCTTTCTGGTCGAAGGGATCAACGTAAGACGACGGATAGTATCAACTACCACCTTCGATGACCAGAATTGTGGGGAGCTGGCGGAACGGATGTAAGACAGGTACAGTGTCTAGGACCGCTTGCTTCAACTCCTCAGCAAGTACGAAGATGCCTACTAAGATGTGGAATGAAGCCATGCGATGCGTGGGTACGAGTGCAATTGTGAGAAAGACAATGCAGATAAATACCCATGAACTCCCTCACGTGCCATCTGTCCTCCCTTATCACCAATTCCAAGCGTGTACTTTCGCAATAGGTCAGCTTCCCCACAACATATCCCACCAACACCTCCTGTTATGATATTCAAGCTACCACCTCCTCCTTGTCAAGGCACGCCGTAACCATTCATAATAAGTTGCTTGTTTTCAATGCAGTCCCTGTCTGCTCTAGAACAGGTATATATTGAATGACACCCAATGGCGGAGGATTTTGGATATCTCCGACTATACAGGAACCACTTTAAAATTCCGTTAAGAGCAAGAGAGATACCTAATTTGTGTCTAGAATTCTCCCAGAACCTTTCTGCTCAAAACTATGCAATTGTGGCTGTCACTATATGTGCATAGTATGGTAGAATCACTCTGAGCGCAGAAAACATCCGCGAAATTATTTATTGCTCTAACTATTTGTAACTTCACGGTATGATCAATCAGTTTCTGGAACTGGGTGATTGTTTCTTGCTTTCATGTTCGTTTTAGGGTACCTGCATGCAGGGGGAATATGGCGAGAGTCGAAAGAATATCGCGAGAGCCGAAACTAATTCGTACAGGGAAGAGGATACTTGCTGACAGAGAAACTTATCGTGGTTTTGATATTCATCTAATATTCTTGAACGCTCTAATTGCGACTCATGGATTTCCGACCCTCAATCATTTTATTTCTCCATTCATATGTGCTCACATCAATTCCATGTGCTGCTCCCTCATAGAAATGCGAGTTTCTGGAGTAACTCGATAACTCTAATATACCGGCAGCATGATTATCTGGAACTTCCTTACATGCTTGTTCATGCACCCAGGATACCATATAATCAGATCTTCGTGTGCTGTTGCTACAGGTTGTACAGTAGTACTCCATCGATGAACCCCAATCCAAGGATGAGGCGAGACATGCAGCCAAATGAAAACCTCGGCTACGTTACACCCCACGAGGTACTGTAATGCAACGAAATTGACGAGTTCATGAAACCAGCCAAGCGTACATGGAGTTCTTTTCGCATGCGCAAACCTTGAACATACCAATGAATGCGCAGTAACTATTCAGCAGGGGCGAAAGTTATAGCAAATTGAAATTCAGGATTTTCTTGTATTGAGTATTTTCATGCGTGTTTCTCAATGTCGATCAATGCAGGACTAACGGAAACCTGATCGACGTTTACCACGATCTCTTGTTTTCAGTTGTACCTAGCACTCAAATTTGATACGGAGAAGTAATGCATTGAGTGAGTCCTGTAGTGACAGTGCATTGTAGAGTTTGCAGCGAAAGGTATGATATGGCAGACTGGAAAATGATAAGGCGGAGGGCTCAGCTGCATGTCTCGCGATTTCCAAGGCTTCCGTAGCTCCGGCAGCTTCCAGGAAGCTAAATCTGTCTTGAATAGCGTGTACCGATCCCTTATGTAATTGCTCTACATAAATAATGCTACCGGTATTTTATACAAGCTTTTCCGGTGATCAGCTTCTAACTATGCCATCCATGCATCCTAGACAATGCCCTACCATGGCCTAGCCCTTCCAAACCAGAGAAAACTATATTCGTGTTGATTCGGAATTGAAAGACAAGGAGTTAGAGAGGGAGAGCAGTTCCCGGCGGTACTTTCATGCGAACTAGAGTTTTTAGCGGGCTGGAGACCAGTACTTCATTCAAATCCAGCGGTAGTTCTACCTCCGCAATTTAGGCTTTTGTGAGTGGAAGAATTCCACTTGCATAATTCTTTCAAGCTATTCCTACATATGAGCCAATAAACGGGAGCCTGTACCTGAATGCGCATTCGTTTGCTATGGTTGGGGACATCTGTACGCGGAGTGGGGCGGACATTTGGCTTGATGACTAAGCAATAGTTATGTAGTAATTACATGCACTGTTCTACCCCCTTTTAAACTGTCGCATCGATTTGGTATCGCTTCAAAATATTATTTTTCATTCACTAATTTATCATTTTTTGATGCAAAACTAATTTTATCTATTAATTTTGGTTGTGATTTGAGTGTTGAAGTTGATGCGAAATTCACTCCGGTTACAGATGTCCCCAACCATACGAGCAAGTGAGCGAGCTGACTGCTGTCACACTTGCTGCAGCTACTGCGGCTTGCAGGACATTAGGTGCAAGCCTGACTAGCACTAGGTATAGCACTGCTAAGGAGGATAATACTATTGGCAGAATCCCTACGATCACATGTATGAAAATTGTAGAGAGCGTAGAATTCGACTTCCAAACATTGAGCAACTTGATACCCTATATCGATATCCCTAACGGTCCTGTCTGAATCCCATCAATTTCGGGGGTAACTTAAGGGGGTAAATTGAGGTACAATTCACACATTCTGACAAAAAAACGTCTCTTGAATTATATAGGAATTTGCTACGTCCCTCTAGGTTGTTAGTACATACGTATGTGTGCGGGGGTGCGTGTGCGGATAGATGTGAAGACTGGTGCACAAAGTTGCATCCAGATGTGAGTATAGATTTGAGTGCTGGTGCGAAAGGAAGTAAAATTGTTTACATACAGAACCCTATGCCAAACCACGCTATGCAGCAATAGTAAGCAGTTGCTACGAAATGTGAAGTAAGTACAGTAGTAGAGGGCGGGGTACAGCAGGCGACGGGTCTGGCTTGGCAAGGCCTCCGTTTCGCATGCATATGCTAGTCTCGTAACCAGACTTAGTCAGCGGTCTGCATGTGCCTAACAGCTGCCACAACAGATGTTGGCACTTGGTAGTCTCGTAACGTTATGAGATTGGGCACTTGGGTTATGATATTCTGCAATGTCGGAGTTTGAGCCTACCAACAGTTAAATCTGTCGGCAGTACCACATGCAATTGTCCTCCTGTTCAGCGTACAATTGCTCCCCTTGAATTTATGATACAGTGAAATTTGATGACAATGATTATCACATGGAGAGGGAATTAGGGTTCCTTAGATCTTGTATTCGCAAAGGCTGTTAATTTGTTCAATCGCCCATTATCATTACAGCTAAGCATAAGTAGCGATTCGAACGGTTATTAGTGAGAGATTCTCTAGTGCTCTTGAGAAGGCAATTGGTAGTGACCTACGCTATGGGCATGCCTGGTTTTTTGATTACGTAAACATCGCTATATGTAGAGTGGGGTGGCAGACCATGGCACGAGAGGGCCATACGATTATAATCGCCCCCTCCATTGAATTTCCCAAACTCCTAAATCCTCCAAATTGCGCACCTCATTTCATCACATATTCTCACTGCGATAGAACCTAGAAACCTTGTTGATTCCTACAAACATTCGGTTCCATATCTAAGCGACTACCTATCAGATTTACACCTAACGCATGAGCCGAGCAAGCCTAGAACCAGCCAGCAACAGCTGGACCTCTCGATATATCAACCAACAGTCGTTTCGTAAGACTAGTACCTCTCGCGTCTTTTTTTTAAAGTTTTATTTATTATTTCATTACTTGCATGGCGCCCTGAGGGCTATGGCGAGGCCGAAGCTACATACAAAGGCCAGGAGATAACGTAAATAATATGAATACCCGACTCCACCCCGCGGCTTTGCCCCGGTACCGATTGACCCCACTCGTATAACCCACAAGCCTTGCGAATCTTAAAGGTAGAGCCAAAAGATAAAGCACAATGAAAACGAGGTCATGTCTGTGATGCCCACCAATGTTGAGGGCGGAACAAAGAAATAGAGTGAAACTCAGTTAGGAGGATGATACCTTCGATGCCACTCATATAAACAAGAATCATGTCACCTTCCGCCTAATCTCACTCTCGTCGGTGTTTGACTGTCCAGTTCCTTGCCAATGTATACATAATTGAGCTAACTTTTCTTCCCCCTTCCGAGGAGCTCCTTCTTCCTTCATCAGCCAACAAATTTCTACAGTCTTTCCCATATCCTGGTTCGCAACTTCCAACCAATTTTGGACATTTCCTAACTTCTTGTTCATAGCTATTCCATGCACCACAATCACCTGCCCACGCTGCTGAGTACTGGAGGTGATGGTTGAGCCAGGCAAAGGAGCTGTAGGGGGGGGGGGGGGTTGATGGTAGCCGGAGTGTTAGTGGTAGCCGGTGTAACAGGACCAGATCTGCTATTTTCTTCATTGTTTCCTTATCGAACTGCCGCTTCCTCAGAAGGTTTTGTCGCTTCTGAGGCCTCGGATGTATTCCTGGACCGGGACGGGCGCTCGCGTTTCCGGCAATTATATCCATGTATTGGTGTGGGCATCGGAGAAGGTTCTTCTAGTGTTGGTGTAGGCTCCGACAACTGTTATATGGACTGTAGCGTTGTTTATGGAGCCTGTGAGTGCCGGCGGTGTAGGTGCCGGAGTGGGTTCCTCCGAGGGTGTGAGTGATTGAGGGTTAAATACCACATCCAGTTCTTCGGGCGGAAGTTTTTCGCCTGGCTCTTCTCCAGTAGTTAAATGGTCCTACCACCTACCTCCCTGAATGTAATTTCCATCCTGGACTCTGTCGGGGCAGATTTCCTGGTCTTCTTCCGAGTGATCTAGAACTATACCCCAGTTAATACCTATTTCCTCTAGTTTACCGATGACGTGTCCCAATTTGGCATTTCGCCCTTGCTTGGAAGCCGCGGCCCAAACGCCTTTGGAGGTCAGTCCCTATTCACATTCCCATTGTCCTGAAGGGTTAGCGGTGACCTGAACAGTTTCCGGCAATTATAGCTGATTTAGTGGTGTTCAAGCCCTATTGGCTCTAGCTGCGGGCTTGATGTGTTGGCAACGGAGGTGAGCGTTGACAAGTCCTCAATACTTTACTCCCCAAGGGGAAAACTTGAGGGGTTGGTTATTCCAATTTAGAAAGGTTCACTGCACTGAATCTATGTAGGTTTCGCAGGCGGGGATGTTATAGTTGCGGGGTCGCTTCCAAACACTCGCATGTCGGTGTCTCCCAGCGGTGCGTATCCAGATCATCGAACATGAAAGGGTTGGTTATCGAACATAGGGAAGGTCCTACATAGTCTGGTGACCAGACGCTGACTAGGAAGGTCACATTTTTGAAATGTGTTGCTCAGTGGTCGTCTGGGCATCCCATCTCTGTGGACTAGGTAGGTATCCTGCTACCATATGCCAAATTTCTGTTAACCGAGAACACTGTACCACCCCATTGGCTACTATGTACTAGTACAGTACTGACCATCATGTTCCTATTTTTGGGGACAATTGCAGTTTTCATTACTGGTGCTACCAATCGGACAGTTTTTAAAAACGCAGATTTTACCGTCTGGCATAGGAATATTGCATCTAAGCAATACTCTGTATGTATACTTGAGTCAATATATATCATAGTGAATTAAAGTTGTAATAAGCTTCCGCGCTCGAGATCGCCATAGGAGGCGAACGATATGTGCCGCTATGCCAAGTATACACCTATTTTCTGTCCAGAAGGTGGAGTACTCTACACAATTCGCATAGTCTAGCCAATGGTTGGTCAAGGATGGTAGCGAGTGCAACTCATAACGTACCAAAATAAAATGTCGGGTTATGAATAATTTGCAAGATAACACAGAATTATCAACCACTGTCGCTTACATTGTCAACGTTGTTTTCTTTTTTAAATCACGTAACCCTGCTTACCGCTAATCGCTATGGCAGGGTAACTGGACCGAAGTCCTTATGCCCCGGAGAGAGGCAGCTGTGCAAACTACCTACATAACAATCCCCTATAAAACATAAAATAGAAAGAGACCCATGACTCTCAGATGATGTAGAGGAAACACAAAGCGAAAACCTAATCCTCTAAGAGAAAACAAAGTACAGGTACCCAACATTCCAAGTGAAGGATCAGGTCATGTCCGTTTCCTCCACATCTCTCCCCTTCCCCTTTCTGTCCACCATAGTAGTTCTGTCCCAGTCATACAGACACGAGTGGTGCCACTTGCCTGATAACTTTACCTTCGCTGGTGTTTGACTATCTGATTCTAGCTCCCCCTCTAGGTTGATAAACAATCGAGTTAGTCTTCTTTGCCTCCCTCCTCTCTTTCCTCACAAACCATTTTGCCGCGACAATCTTCCCCATCCATGGGTTCGCCTTTTCCATCCAATCTTTTACTCTCCCAATATTGCTTGGAAGAATTGGCACTTGATCCACTTTCAGCTTTCTTGAATCGGGAAGCAGTGAACTTTGTTCCGCTTTCTGGTGGTAGCACCGCTGAAGGTCGGTTAGAATTTTCTGTCGGGGGTACATCGTCAACGTGAATAAAGGCTCTTTATACAAGTTCTCACCATTATCTTTGCTTTGTTTTCCCGTAAATCCCTGAGACCTGGCATCCGAGATGGACAGTAATCAAAAACGCAAAACCTCAGACAGGTTCCTTGATCCCCTTAGCATGAAAAGATCGGGGATAAACTTAAGTCAGTTTCAATACAATGGGGATTTTCTCCGCTTAGGCTAACTTCCGCCACTCTATAGAGGCTCAGCTAGATCTAGATTTCACGCCGGAGCAAAGGGGCATTCTAGGGTTTGCTAGTGCCTCCCTGATTGATAGGACCTGGCCTATTACCCCCACCGTAACCCCACAGTCAGCACATGCACAAAGTTGTGGAGATGTAGCATTCGTAATTCCCAAGAATCCTTGTTGATCCGGCAGAGGTTTAGGGGAGAAGCGGAATGCTTCGCATATAAGGAGGATGACGAGTGAGACTTTGAGATGCTGGGCGAAAAGATGCTATGTCCTGTTGTGCGTAATATCCCGAGTCCATATACCGCCCAAACATCCCCGGTCGTGAATGCCGAATCCAATTCCCAAAAAATTCAGAACGTGGAATCCTGCAAACGTTACCCCCAATATCTCGAAGACTCATATTCAATGTGCCTGTGATAGTGCAGCAAACTCTCTAATGAACAGAAACGCCGCACAAATCTCAGGATGCAAGGCAAAGAGTAATCATGTTCTGCGGACATGGTGTAATGGTCGACAAAAATACGGAGCTATTTTCGATTTTGATTAGACTTCAGTAAGCAATTTTAATCCGTTGACTTAGTATGCCACCAAATTGTGCTGTGCAATCGCGGTAGAGATCGGACTGTGCATGAATCAACGACTAGACGGCAAGTTGCGGGTATTTTCAGTATCGCCGGAGCTATCGCAATGATATGGAGCATCCTATGGGTGATAGATAGGCTTCGCAACTTGAAGGCAGAGCGCATGGTCTAGAATATTGGGGGGTAAATATTCGCGAGAATGGTCCAGTTTACACCGGCCTTTCCTATTTCCAGTCAAACAAGGTTGGATCCTCTGTTAGGGCCAAACTATCAATAAATTTGCGCTAAAAGGGCAAAAATACCAAAGTGAAGAAAACAAGCTAGAAGGGGGATCCTTCAGCTAGCCATAATGATCGGATGGTGAGGATAAGGTCATGAATGCCATACCAGGAGGAGGGAGTAATGGAGACAGGTATGAGGGCCAGAGGTAAAGATGAAGTGAATAGAGCAGATGAACATGTAGGGACTGACGTATAGACGGTTAAGGAGCCTGGGTGCATTTATGTGAGCGCTGGGAGGGTAAAGGAGGAAGAAGGGTCTTGCGGAGAGACCGGAATACAGGAAAGGAACACCGGAGTGGTGCTTGCTGGAAACTATGGGAGAGTTTCGTGTCGGAAAGTTCATTTTCAATTTTACTGATGCTGTCTTGTCTAAGTGGGTGCGTTGGCCTATGGCAATCTGGAGTAGCATTTGTAACGGTGGGGGCTGAATGTATGGGGCTGATGCCAAGTACAGTATATTTTTCAGGCATCCCGTCCCTTCCAACGTTGCAAATGCGACGGCAGGCTCAGCGCTTACCAGTCACTTGCTAAAATATTGCGGGGATACGAATAATCGCAACTGCGGAGTAATAAACAATCACCATAAACCGTCAGTCACCGCTCCGAAGTGAACAAAAAGGCTCTCTATACAAATTCTCCTTTTCCCTACTCTGTACATCCGACAGTTTCGTGATTCCCCCACTAGTCATTTAAGATGAATAACCAGCCTGGAGGGTCTGGAAGGGGCAATATGGGAAGATCTTTTCTGGCTAAGCTGCCGCTCAAGTGAGTTTCCAAACTAACGGCGGTTCATCACTGTATTCCCTAGGCTAACCTAAGCCAATTGATAGGCGTCCATCTAGCTCGCAATCTCCTGCTGGAAAAAAGAGGAATACGGGGACCGGCAGTGACCCTACGGATGATTTGTCCAGGGAAAGTAATGAAAAACTACTTAGACTTAGTACGTATGGTTTATACCCTCTTATTATGTGCTGAGCCCTTTTTAACATAGAGCTAGCACGGGATCAACGTCAAACAACTGAATGGACACCCTTGCTTGCAGAATTTGATCAGCAGGTCAAGAATAACTACCTAGCTCAACATCAGCTGGAGGAGTTTACGCTCAACCTATATATTCCAGCCGAGGGAATGACACATCCACATGACAAAAATCGTTTTGATCTGCTGGAGGCTGTTCAGACATTCCTTTCAGATGCCAACCCGCAAAAGGTTTGTTTTATTTTAATTTAAGTCGATTAATCATTTATTTTGTTTTATTTGATACTTGCAGCCCTGCTAACATGTATGAATTAAAAGGTTTGCTTGATTCAAGGTGCAGCTGGGTCCGGAAAATCAACATTCAATCACCATCTTGCACGCCAGCTATGGTCTGATTATGACAAAGCTCCCAATCAAGAAACCGAAATAGTTCCTGTGTTTATTCCACTCTTTAGAGTGCATACATCGGGAATCCACAACCGAGACCTAATAGCTGCTTTCTTTACTAAACAGGGTTTTCGTGAAGACCAAATAGACCTGGTTCGGCGTCAACGGCAGTTTGTGTTTATCTTGGATGGTTATGATGAAATTGAGAGACGGGACCGCAACTTTTTTATAGCAAATGAGCTTGACTTGTGGAAAGCTAAAGTTGTTATCACCAGCCGACCCGAATATTTGCCCTCCGGGTATCAAAGCAAGTTTTACCCTCCTGGTCAGCCACAACTATTTCAAGAATATTACCTTGCACCGTTTTCCAAGGTAGATATTAGGAAGTATATTTCGCAATTTGTAGAGGCTAGACCTGGCCATTCAGTGGAGGAATATGAGCAGTATATCTCAAAACCCGATGTGTTTGCCTTGATGAGCAACCCTTTCCTCCTCAAGATGGCTATGACTGTGAGACCAGTTCAAGGCAGAGACAGGATCACACGTGCAAATTTATACGAACAATTTATTACCTATTGGTTAGACCGAGCACATGCCCGTTTGGATACTATTCAACTACCAGAAACCCAGCGTAATGCATACACTCTGTTAGATGAGGTCAACTTCAGCCTCCACGCACGATGCTATTGTCAACAGTTTGCACTGGCTCTCTATCGTCATCAGGTGCTAGAAGCAACCTATGCCCCCGCCATTGATATTTTCTCAAATTCTATTGCACAGGATCAGTCCGCCTGGAAACGATTTTTAGCAAACGATGATGACAAAATACGGATTTTGCGCCTTAGTTCACCACTTATTCGACAGGGGGATTCATATCGATTTTTACACAAGTCGCTTCGGGACTATTTAGTAGCTGAAGTAATTTGGCAGGATGAACTATTCAAAAATTGTGAAGCAGCTGCATTAATCAACGAGTTTCACCTTGTTGATGATCCCGGTATTCTTGACTTCATAGTTGAGAGAGCGAGGGTATTACAAGACAATCTTCTAGCCTTAGTTGAGCGATCCAAAATCGACATTACTTTTTCCACAGCGGCAGCGAATGCAATCACAATCCTAGTTAGAAGTCGAAAGAACTTTCATGGTTATGATTTGCGCGGGATAAAGATCCCCAGAGCTGATCTAAGTGGTGGCTTTTTCGAGCGGGCTCAATTGCAAAATGCAGATCTAGATCAGGTTTGTACATTCCAACTAGAACTCATTATACCTATCCAATCTAATACATTAGTGCTATGGGGAGCAGGTTCGTATGCATCAAATCTGGCTTAGAGAGGCAGACTTAAGTAAAGCTAGCATGGGCCTTGTATCGTTTGGGGAAAGGCCTTCCTTCCAGGGCCATAGCAAGTCGATGAATGCTGTAGCCTTCTCTCCTGATGGTCAGCTGCTTGCTTCCGGCAGTGATGATAATACTGTACAGTTATGGTCACTCCAACGTCAAGAGGCTATCCGTACCCTCCAAGGCCATAGTGGCTCGGTATATACTGTAGCCTTCTCTCCTGATGGTCAGCTGCTTGCTTCTGGCGGTGGTGATAGGACTATACGGCTATGGTCAGTCCAACGTCAAGAGGCTATCCATACCTTCCAGGGCCATAGCTTCCCGGTGGATGCTGTAGCCTTCTCTCCTGATGGTCAGCTGCTTGCTTCCGGCAGTAATGATAACACTGTACGGCTATGGTCAGTCCAACGTCAAGAGGCTATCCATACCTTCCAGGGCCATAGTGACTGGGTGAATGCTGTAGCCTTCTCTCCTGATGGTCAGCTGCTTGCTTCTTGCAGTATTGATGATACTGTACGGCTATGGTCAGTCCAACGTCAAGAGGCTATCCATACCTTCCAGGGCCATAGCAATGCTGTAGCCTTCTCTCCTGATGGTCAGCTGCTTGCTTCCGGCGGTAATGATAATACTGTACGGCTATGGTCTGTCCAACGTCAAGAGGCTATCCATACCTTCCAGGGCCAAAGTGAGTCGGTGGATGCTGTAGCCTTCTCTCCTGATGGTCAGCTGCTTGCTTCCGGCAGTAGGGATTGCACTGTACGGCTATGGTCAGTCCAACGTCAAGAGGCTATCCATACATTCCAGGGTCATAGTAAGCCGGTGAATACTGTAGCCTTCTCTCCTGATGGTCAGCTGCTTGCTTCTTGCAGTATTGATGATACTGTACGGCTATGGTCAGTCCAACGTCAAGAGGCTATCCATACCTTCCAGGGCCATAGTGACTGGGTGAATGCTGTAGCCTTCTCTCCTGATGGTCAGCTGCTTGCTTCTGGCAGTGATGATAGTACTATATGGCTATGGTCAGTCCAACGTCAAGAGGCTATCCATACCTTCCAGGGTCATAGTATCTGGGTGAATGCTGTAGCCTTCTCTCCTGATGGTCAGCTGCTTGCTTCTGGCGGTGGTGATAGGACTATACGGCTATGGTCAGTCCAACATCAAGAGGCTATCCATACCTTCCAGGGCCATAGCTTCCCGGTGTATGCTGTAGCCTTCTCTCCTGATGGTCAGCTGCTTGCTTCCGGCAGTAGCGATTGCACTGTACGGCTATGGTCTGTCCAACGTCAAGAGGCTATCCATACCTTCCAGGCCCATAGTGAGTCGGTGGCGGCTGTAGCCTTCTCTCCTGATGGTCAGCTGCTTGCTTCCGGCAGTAGCGATTGCACTGTACGGCTATGGTCAGTCCAACGTCAAGAGGCTATCCATACCTTCCAGGGCCATAGTCACTTGGTGGATGCTGTAGCCTTCTCTCTTGATGGTCAGCTGCTTGCTTCCGGCAGTTATGATAACACTGTACGGCTATGGTCAGTCCAACGTCAAGAGGCTATCCATACCTTCCAGGACCATAGTGACTCGGTGAATGCTGTAGCCTTCTCTCCTGATGGTCAGCTGCTTGCTTCCGGCAGTAGGGATTACACTGTACGGCTATGGTCAGTTCAACGTCAACAGGCTATGGCCAGCATCACCTGCTTTCACACTTTTATCACTTCTCTTGCATGGGCGACCAATCCCAATGCTCTGCATCTAGCAGTGGGTTGTAGTAATACAATTTATGTGTGGCACGTACAACACAAGGCAAGTCACTCCCTGGATATCACCTGCCTATGGGCAGTGCCTCAAAACAGACTCGTCCTCCAGAATATAAACATTCAGGGCGTGACCGGGCTCGATCCACTCAATTTTCGCCTGCTTAGACAACATGAAGCTTTTGGAGAGCCTGTAGTTGAACCGGGAATCAGTGATGCTGGGGAGGATGCTATGATAGTGTAGCCAATGTCAAGCGTGTCTTGAGACACTGCTCGGGGCCTTTCTTTTCTGTTTGATATCCTAGCCCCTTTTTATAACCTACTCGAATGTGGCGAATTTTCTTCTTGCTTATTCAATGACTATATTATCACTGTTGTTTGCCATTCGGTGGCGCCCAGTTATTAATAGTACGTTCAGGGCAGGCCACTCCATGGCGTGTTTGTTGCAATGCCTCATTGACGCATCCTGTCATCTCTTGATACACTTCTATGTCTTGACCCGTTTTTCGTTTCCCTTGGTATTTGACCACGCCAAATTGTGAGCATCCATATGGAACAAGTAGTGAGCTAATATCCATACCTATATTTTCACTGCTAGAAGCAAACTGTGATATTCAGTCTGTATATAATCCATATGTATCCAATTATCATGAAACATTCCAGATCTCTCGAATACATACTATAGAAGGTATATGCACTTGCTCAAGGTCCGGGGATAAGACAGGACTACAAGGCGAGGAGAGCCGCGGAGAGAAACCAGGCAGAGCTAAACTACCGACCGACACAACGAGCAGACAAGCGCCGATACCTGGCCACCATGGCCGGAATTCTGGGGAACAAAGGCCTCAAGGAATGGAGATTCAAGATAGGGAAGGCGGATTCACCGGAATGCCGATGGTGTGGCCAGGCGCCAGAGAATTGGGAACACATACGGAGCAACTGCATCGCCTGGAACCGAAAGAACACGAAAGGCGCAGAAGGTATAAGGCAGGTGGAGAAAGACACGAATCTGGTGGAGATATTGGAGTGGGCTGGGGAGGACTAGATATATATAATTTTTTCTTTTCCTAATTTTTCTTATCCATGTACTTAAACATCGCCATAGCCCATAGGGCGGCACGCGATTAATGAAATAAAAAAAAAATAAAAAAATTGCTCAAGGTCATAAATATCCATCTTGCCATTTTACACCTACATAGGCTTCAGATGCTGAATTGGGCAACTACCACCATAGAGTGCCCTGCCATGGCGAACAGCTACAAGCGGGGTCACGTGAAAAAAAAAAAAAAAAAAAAAAAAAAAAAAAAACCACCATAGAGTATCATTCAAAATTTCCAATTGGCTAACTGAGATGCGGAAGTTACTTTTCTATACCTCTCCAAGCTGTATGTGCAATTTGGTTATCTTCTATGAAGATTTGGCCTTACAGGAGGCTGTTGTTTCAATTCCAGAAGTGCGCCAGATCCCGGTCAGTGACATTAGCAGTGACTCCTTTTCTTATATCTCTTATTTCTCTCTCTCCTTTCGCCCTGAGAAAGGATCTCGGGAAAGTTCGGAGATGGTTGGAGACAGACAACAAAGCCATGGGAAAGACAGCAGGGATAAGATGGCTTAGAAACAAGAAGACACTGCAAGAGGAGGGGAAGAAGACAAGCTCGGTGGTGGTCTACCTGGAGGAAGACAAGGAAATGGACAGGGTGAGACTTGGAGGAAGATGGCTGAGGGCTTGCCGATACGAGTGGGACAGGTGAAGGAAGGAAGATGTCCCCAGCATTGACCCACCCACAACACCAGAGAAGTACGTGGGACTCACATGTAATTAGACGAGTAGTTAGTTCTTTTAATAGACCCTCGCCATAGCCCATAGGGCGGCACGCGAGAAATGATATATAAAAAAAAAAAAAAAAAAAAATCTCTCCCCTTTCTTTCCTTTTTCTCCTTTGTAACTAAACCCTCGCCATGGCCCCAAGGGCGGCATGCGAGTAATGATATTAAAAAAAAAAAAATAAATAAATAAAAAACCTGCTAGATTGATCACTCTTCTGCCCTCTTAGAGTCGACGGGAGGAAACAGCAGTCCCTCAAAATCGGATCCGCCAAGTTGTGCAAACACGCATACTGTAAGTAAAGCTCTTTAACGTAGGTCTGGACTTTGAGCTGGACAATACTATGATGACACAATCTACACACCTACGCATGATGCGGATACGCAAACAGAGCAGCCCTCATATGCAGAAGCAGCTGCTCAAGCCTCCACATCATCCCCACGGCTACCGTCAGCCACCCAGCGATGCTAAGAAGAGAGATCCGCCTGCTTAATTGCCCTGTCCAAAAGGAAAAGGGTAGTATCACCAGGGCAACTTCTACTGCAAAATGCAAGCGCCCTTTACGACACAAGCCAAAAACAACAACGTACCACTTCAGCAATAATTGTTTATGGAATAGCCATGGCGCAGAGATTAGGGAATGTTCGGAGGTGGTTGGAGATGTCATGAATTGGGCTTGTTAGATATCGCTGGGGTTCGATCACTGTTGTAACGGGAATAACAGCTGACGGACAATCGGAACCATGCTAAGATGTTTTGACAAGCATTCCGGCACATCAGAGGTATTCGGTAGAATTCGGCAGAGTTTTCAAGGTGCATATATAGCGGTGTTCATGATCATGTATTCTCTTTTTCCGTTTCTCTTCACGTAACCTCTTGTATTTAGTTTTCACTAAGTAAGATTGTTTTCCTGCGGTGCTGAACGTCATGACCTGCTGAACCGCTGTCTGCTGAATCACTGTCTGCTGAACCGCTGCCTGCTGAACCACCGCTGTACCGCCGCCTGCCTGCGCTCCGTATATCACGATCCCCGACCATGATCCGCCGTTACAACTGTTGAAACAAGCGAGGAAGGAGGGAAAGGCAACTAGTTCATTGATATTTACCTATAGTGCACAGATGGGACTAGTGAAATACAAGGGACTCTACGCATCAGAGGAAACCAATATAGATGGGATGCATATGAGTCGCGCAGAGGAAAACGAGATAAAGGAAACGGCCTGATGAAGGCCCTAAAAGTCGTTATACAGTACTTAGTTGGGCAGGACACAATAGAGACTGATCAAGATCCCATTGCCTGCACAGTTGACGTCCCGTCTGCTTTTCGTTCCCTTGCAGCGCCACAGTGAATTCATATACATTTAGATCGGAACATAGCATAGATGATCCGGCCCACAATCCAATGGCTTCGGGTAATAAAGAGGTCCCACCATATACCGACACCCTGTCCAATCCGCAAACTCACAGGATCAACAAAGCGGAGAGCCCGGAGTGTCGATGGTGCGGAGAAGGGGAAGAGACATCAACTCACAATGGGAAGAGCGCTGAGTTTGGAGACGGAAATGGCCAGGGGGCCGGGAGAGAACCCCCGGCGAAAGAGGAGGAGAGAGACTCGTTGGTGGAGATGCTAGTATGGCCGGGAAGGGCGTGATTCATCCTGTAGTTCCTCTTATTATATTTCACCTTACGTGGTTGGCGGTGGGGATTTTCATTATTTTCCTATGAATTTAACCTCGCCATTAGGCGGATTTTGCAACGTCCGGTTATTGAAATTCGGTTATTTTCCGGGTAACCATTAGTCATGATAACCCAACCGAAAAAACGGCCCAGATTTTGCAACGTACCTGTTCTCGTGTCCAGACTATTACTTTCCGGCCTCTGGCCGTAGTCTGGACCTAAAGTCACCCGAAATGGGGGGGTTGAGTGCGGCCGACACCTTGGCATGTCGGCCGCCATATTTTTGGCGGCCGCATTTTTTTTTATTATTTTTTATTTTTTTCCTAAAAAATAAAGATCCCCTACCTAACGTTAATGACAACAACCATTCCACAAACATCATCCCTGTTACGAAGCCTACACAACGATAACTAAAACACTGTACTCCCATCCAATTAGCTATCTTACTCTACTCTAATCCCTGCTCATCTATCAAGCCTACCATGGCCCCTCCAAGGAAGGCTAGTTATAATGAAACTCCCAGTCGTACCTCCGACCGCCTCAAGAAGGACAATGCCGCAATCAGCCCGGGGGTGAAGGTCAAGATTGAACCAGGGCTGGCTGATGGTGGAGATGACCCATATGAGGGTACCGCATGTATGCCTTGGAATAAAACAAACCTCCAAGAATGGTTCCCTAGTCAGTTGTTGGATTTGATTCAATTATCCACAGTAAGTAGCCATATTCCTACGTTATGGGAGTATCTCAAGCTATACCAAAGAGGGATAGAACACAGCTTGATGCATAGAACTCTGCATACAGTATGCAAAAGGCTAATAGCAAGTATAGACTCGAGAGGAATGGATGCAGAAAGTTCGCTGGCTTGTGGGCATCATTACCATCAAAGTCCGTGCCTTGGAAGATGATTTGATCCGTAGCTTGTTGCCCCTGCTTGCTCCAAAAACTCCGGGTGTGGTTGAAGTTGCCAATGAATTTCAGTACATCAAAGACCTTACCCTCGAAATCCAGGGTATTCTTGCAGGCTGCTTTGAGACTCTTGGTCATTGCTACCTTGGGTCCCCAGCTGGGATTGAGTATCTGAGAAATACTGCAAAGAAAACCATGAAATCAAAGAAGAGATGCGAAGATCCCGATACTGATGCTGTCTCCTCTTTTTTTCAGTTTACTCATGGAGAAGTACTTATGTTATGGTCGGTTGCTTCTCGATATTTGGATATATCTGTTAAGAACCCACGAGCTGGTGTGGGTCGTGAGTTTGTTCAAGCCATCACAAATAGCACCATCACCATTGTCTCAAGATACATCCGATTAATGACCCTGAATGGAATTGTTCAGCCATCACTCTCTGTTTCGCAGCGACAACCACTTCGACAGGACGAGCACTCGGAAGCCACTCCGCAACCACAGCGTCCCCCCCAGCGAAACATACATAGATCGAAAGCTCTCAGTGCGCTGAGTCTTTAGATCTAACTTTTATACCAAAAAACCCAACTCCTCAAGTTTCCCTTGGGGGTTAAGTTTTGAGGAGATTTCAGCTCCCTGCTCCGTTGACAAGCACACTACTACCCCTGACTTCTTGGCACTTCCACCATGGATCGAACCAATCGATTCGCGGCATTGGGCAGCCCTGCACCGAAAAACACATCTTCAGGTGCCAAGACAACACTTGCCAGAAGTACTCGTCTCGAGGCCCCACTGCTCCAGTCAATCATTGAAAAACTTGGTGGAGTTAATATGACTTGTATGCTTGAGGCAGTGGGAGATATCATTATTCATATCCAGAAATGTATAGAAGACCTTATGAAAAGACCAAACTTCGAACCAACAGACTTGTTCCTAGGCTATCTCGGACACGTACACCAGCGCATAGATTTACTCGCAGCAGCAGCGAAAGGGGAACGTTGCAAGAACTATGCTCCCACACAGCGAAGTTATAGGCAAAAGGAAGGGGAAACACAGACCGAGCCAGAGACAATACCTCCGCTGTCATATGCAGCAATCGTCTCTCAAAGCATTCCACCAAATACACCCCTAGCACAAAAAACCAACCCACCTCCAGCAGCACCACCGAAAAACCGAACAAGGTCCACCGCTTCTCAATCCAAAAACGCAGCAAGGGGGTCCAGTACCAACCCCGCCAAGCAGAACAAGAAGCCTCCAACATCATCTCCGAAAGCAAGAACATCCCAGAAAGAAAGGCTCCCGCAATCTGGCCGGGCAGTTGTGGTGCATGGCATAGCGGTGACGAAGAAACTTGGGAAAGTAAGAGAGTGGATGGAAAAGGCGAACCCATGGATGGGGAAGATTGTTGCGGCAAGATGGTTGGTGAGAAAAGAAAGGAGGGAGGGAAAGAAGACTAGCTCGATTGTTATCTACCTGGAGGGGGAGGTAGAATCAGATAGTCAAACACCAGCGAAGGTACGGTTATCAGGCAAATGGTACCACTCGTGCTTGTATGACTGGGACAGAATAACAAAGGTGGACGGAAAAGGGAAGGGGAGGGATGTGGAGGAGATGGATATGACTGCTTGATTCTCTGGGGGGATATTTGAGTATTCGTGCTTAATTGTTCTCTTGGGGGATTGGGCTTTCGCTTTGTGTTCCTCCACATCACCGAAGTCATAGTATCGTTGTGTGTTTTTACAGGGGACGATTTTGTATGTAGTTGCACAGGTGCCTGTCTCCGGGCCAGAAGGACTTCGGTCCAGGGACCCTGCCATGGCGAACAGCTGCAAGCGGGGTTACGTGAAATAAAAAAAAAAAAAAAAAAAAACTCTCTGTTTCGGCACGTATGAAGGAATTTCATCGCACCAATTGGCCAGAGCTTGCTGGGTGGCCACCCTATGTGGAGGGGCCTAGAACCCCTGAAGAATGGGCTTCGGAGCCTATGATGTATGATGATCCGCGTGAGACCCCTGCCTGGGGTGATCTATTGAAGAGGTTAGGATTTGAGCAAAAGAAAAAGGAGTATCCGGAAGTAAAGACTAGTGACGAGGCAGGCCCAGACATGCCTGGAGGTGGAGGTCGATACAATTCGCAACGAAGTGGAACAATGCCACTAGAAGAGTCTAACGCAAAAGGTGAATTTCTATTTTTTTTTTTTTTTTTTTTTTTTTTTAAATCACATAACCCCGCTTGTAGCACGTGGCCATGGCAGGGTCCCTGGGCAAGCCCTCGAAGCCCGGAGACAGGCTTAACAAACAAAGAAATTTCTATCTACTTCTACCACCTGATTCCAGAAACCTCCGGACGGACCTTCCGGTTTCTGCCTCAGGGAGGTTCCACTATATATCTCCCCCTCCCCCCCCTCCCCTCTTCTCCACACTTTCGCACCCCGGCAAGCAAACTTCCCCGACAGCAAACCGCACGGCGCCCTAGAACCTGATCCCGGAGAAGAACCTTTCCAACTCATCCCACTCCTCCCCATTCTCTGCTGTCCTTTTCCAGTTCTTCTCCATATCCCCCCATTCTCTAAAGCCTTCTGGGCGAAACCTCTGCTGACTGCACTGGAAGGCTAGGTGCGCCCCCGTCCAAAAGGTGAAGATGACGTTGTGGTTACTAGTTCCGTCCACTTGGATACTAAGGTGCCTGAGCCTATGTGCGAAGATGAGCTTGAAGATGAAATGAATGATATATCTGAGGGTTCTGCTGCAAATTGGGAGAAAGTTTTGCCGAATGCCCGACTACGCAGTATCTCAGTACCAATGGAAATCGGAAGTGAGTTCCATGATGGATCTAACCCCGGACTGGTTAATAAGACGGCTATGGAAGAATTAATGGACCAAGAACAACTTGACGAGGACTTCGACAACCAGACTATTCAACTAGTTAAAAATAAGCTCATTAAAGAGGATTTGATTGATTACGTGACTGATGAGGCTATCAAAATTGCAAGCTTAGGGCCTTTCGGAAGGGCTCGTTATGTCCTAGAGGAGCTTAAAGCATGCTCCTATCGAAGTGATCTCATTGGTATGAGAGAATGTGCCAAAAAAGAAGAGGCGGAGGATTGATGCATGAGATTATTGAAGCCCAAAGGAGCACTAAGAGGGATATGGATCTCTATTTAAAGTTGAAGAATGAGAAGCGTGGATCCTTGAAGTCGGTTTCGACCGTACGTAAGGAGGCTATTGCTATGAAGTCTGGCAGCTCAGTGGGGATCGAGCCACTAAAGCGAAGCAGTACAATGTACCATGAAGCGGCTGCAGATTTGATGTATCCGAGAAATAAACGTCACCAATTCAATACTCAGGAGGAGGGGTTTTCAAGTTTCAGAGCAGAAGCTAGCCCATCTAGCTCCACCTCAGCTATGGGTAAACGTAAGGAGTACGTGGTCGAAAATGATTGCTTCTTGATGCCGGAGGCGGATTAGTGAATCTGTGAAGCGGGGTGGTTCCTTAGTGGAGGGTGAGCGCTTTAGGAGATCCAATTTGATAATAATGAGGTCTTTATTTCTTTTGTATGATGTTATGATAGCATGACTGTTGATGATACTGGTCATGCTTGCTTTACTTGAGCTGTAGTTAATCAAATTAGCTAGACACATGTATCTTGAATGGGTCAATAGTCTAGGCACGAGAACACTCAGTGAGTAGATTGCGAAGGTAATGTGTGATTTGTTCACACTCCCGAATTGTCATAATAACACAGGTAGGATGGTAGGCATAGTAAGGACGTTATATAAGTCGGTACTTCATATGAATAGTGGTTTGTAATGACCCAACCTGGAACCATCACTCAAGAGCTCCCAGCTCCCATCCTGTACTGGCAACCAAGGGGTCATACTGGTGCAGCTGATCCTGATGCCTCGACAACTTATCGCGCTCCTCCTTGCCCCTCCCACTACCTCTGACTTGAACCACCTGTGTATTGCGACTGCCAGCATCCCAGCCGCCGCACAGGGGCCACTACGAGCCCGAACAGTGATGTCGATAACTCACTACGCACTGCCCCCTACCCTCAATGTTCCCCACACATCTACCTCTTTCCGTCTGCTTCCCCGAAAGTTTTTCACACTTCTACCACGTTCCAGTCGCATCTACCTCTTTCTATCTGCTTCTCGTATTGCCCCTACAGAAGAACTGTTACGGGCGTGACGGGCTCGGCTTCGCCGTGCGCTGGAAATGGATGTTACGGCTACGGAGGCGTATATACGGCGGACCGGAAGGGCAGCTACTCGGCGTGGGGCGCGCAGCGGAGCGGAGCGATTCACGGGCGTAATGAGGAAACGATAGGTTTCAGAGTTATAGAGAACTTAGAACACCGCTAGTGTCTTGATTTCTTTCAACTATGCTATCGCCAGCCGGCGCTTATATAGACTTAAGCGCAGTCATACATGACTAGTCAACAAGTGAATAAATGACTGGCAACGTGGTAAATCCTTATTACTGCCACTGTATGTGTTAATAGGTCCACGTAGCAGAATCATGCAAAAATAGTACAGACGCAAGATAATGTACTAATGCATGTGCGCATATTAGCTTTACGAACTGAGTGCCTTAGAGGTCCGGAGACCCTACCATAATTAATGACACACACTTCCGTAGCACTACCCTATTCGAAAGACATAGCCAAGCCTAACGGGTGAATCAGTCCGCTCTATCAGCATTGGTCTTACTAATGGTTCAGGGTAAGTGTTCCTCTTATCGAGTAAGTCACCTTAGCCGTAACAAGAACTGGCTCTGGGCAGACGCCGCCCCCAGCAGCCCGCGCACCCCAGGACCCTTAGAACTTGAACCCTGGCCTGCACCCGACCCGTTTATTACATGGTTATAGGCAGATGAAGCTTTGGAGAATTATTCCTACTGCTTTATCAAAGCTATCATCTTTTCGAAGTTCTTTCAATCACTCTTGACACCTCGCCATAGCCCACAGGGCGGCATGCGAGTAATGATATATAAAAAAAAAACAAAAAATCTCCCTTGACGCTCTCAATGATAGTGTTTATATACCCAATAGGTTTGAGGCGCTAAGCGGGTTGAACCCGACCCCAGGGTGGGTTGCACCCGACACTTCCAACCCTATGGTGATGTGCATCAATAAGGGACCTGCTGTTACATTTGCTGGCTTGCTGACTAATAGGTAAAAAATTGCTGGCCCCTCGCGCCCCTCGCGCCCGCTCGCCCTGAGGCCCATCAATCTGAGCAGATTCAGCATCACATAACACTACAACGAAGCGGATTTTTGACATCGGACAACTTGAGTGAAGACCCTAAGAGTGAGTATATTCTAATTTATCGCTTTTTTCCTACAGAAAAAATTAATTAACAATGCAGCGACAGGCTGGTTCTTCATACACATTGCCTTACCAGTCCCATTCATCAGCAGCATCAAGTGACAATTTCAAGCAACACTGCGAACTCATTACCATGGCCCGTCCCAGTAAGAAAAGAAGAGCTTGTTTGCTTGCTTCTGCTGCTAGGAAGCAGAAAAGGAAAGCACTGGTGCAGGCAGTCACGGTGGAAGTGGATACCTCTATTGTGGAGGTGGATACCCCCATTGTATATAGCGAAAGCGAAGAGTCTTTAATAGACGAGTCTGAGTGGGATCAAGAAGAGGAGGAACAAGATGATGAGCAAGAGATTCAAGACTTGATCATGACAATAGATGTTCATAAGGAGTTGATGAAAAATATAATAGATGTGGACTTCTCAACTATTGAGTTCAAATACCAACGTGGTGCACAGGTCTGTCGCCAAACATTATGGCGACATAAGAAAGCTCAACAAGAGTTGCAGCACTCAGCTCTTGGATGCCGTCCATTAACAGCTTACTTTACTCCATCGAATACCTTGCTAGCTTCCAGTAAAGTATCTTCATCTCTGAATGTCGGCGTCGTTCCGGAGCCTAAGTCTGAGATAGAAATGCGAACAGAAATACTTTGGGCTGGAATTCGAGACCTACGGAGGAATTTAAAAAAACACAAAAGAGATAATACCAGTTGGACAAAATTATCAGCGAGGCTTTACTGAACGTGTATATAAAAGTCATCGCAGAGTTAACTAAATATTTCTATATATAGTAATTTTTTCTACACTAGTACTAATTGGACAATCTTGGTTATCTTGGCATGTTACATTAAGAGGGCGTCTCATACAAAGTTGAAATTTTTCAATTTAGAATTTCTCAACACTGACTAAATATTTTTTAAATTGGACGTCGAAGGTTTGTAGAGCAGGTGAAATAGTGCGTATTTTCGATCTTTAATTTCCAATCAGATGTGGTTGGGTAATACAATTATTCGTCAAGTTTAAGTCCATATTTTTGACTAACAAGGGTCCCTTATTGATGCACATCACCATAGAGTGGGCTGCACCCGACATTTCCAACCTTAGAGCAGGCTGCACCCGACGTCTCCAACCCGACAGTGGAAGCCTTTACCACAACAAGTCGGGACCTAGTAACGAGCGAGGAGGCCTACCCGGGGGCTCAGAGGAATCTAGCAGTGGTGTAGCAACAAGACCCGATGGCTTTTGGGGGTATTCCTCCTGTGGGCCAGTGGATAACTCAAATTTGTGGACTTGGAGATGTCGGGTGAAGGATAGGAGTCACGTTTCAAGAGCAAATTCTTTGTAAATCCAGGGATAAAGACTCTGGAAGGCGATACAGGCATTAGAAGAGTCTTGCAGATTCGATCCGCAGGCGTGCAGCAGCTCGACAGTTGAGTTTACAAGTTTGCAATTGGCAAGTTGATATTGCAGCAACTTTATGGAAAGGTCAGAACCAAATCATCAATATGGGAACCAGCAGCGGCAAGTCCTTCTGTTTTCAGATACCTGTGTTATATGCACTAGGAAAGGTTTTACTAGTAGTATCTCCGCTACTATCTTTAATGAAAAATCAAGTGGATAAATGTTTGGAATTGGGCATCAAGGCAGTAGCATTAACAAGTGCGAACATTCAGAAGGATCCTTCTATTGTTACCAAGGTGAAAGATGGCTGTTTCGAAATTGTGTATATACCCCCAGAGTTTGCCAGTCCAAATAATGAACGGTTCGTGGGCATTACGCGGGCAAAAAACTTCAAGGAAGCTCTTTTAGGTATTGTCATTGATGAGGGATATTTGGTACATGCATGGTAACACTTTATCCAATTGTGCATGATTGCGTACATGAGGAAAACATAGACTAAGAGAGCATTACAGGAGAACTTTTCGTCTGAAATACTGTGAAGTTAGACTGCTCCAATTACAATCTCCTGGCGTGCCTTACCTTATTTTATCAGCAACACTACTGTCTCATGTGTTACATTTCATCAGCGTGGCTCTAAGACTCCATAGGCCGACTCGACTTCTGAAACAAACAGTAGACCGAGGCAATATATTCCTGATACCACACCAAATCCAACACCCTTTGAAAACATTCAAGGATTTGTAGTTTGTTACTGAGAAAATCCAGGATCGCATCCTAAAGACAATGATATTTCTAGATAATAGGGATGAGGCTTGTGATTTGACTTCTCTTCTTTGGGCGTGGATTCCGGAAGACTGTGCTGAAGAACTGAATTTAATCCTAGAATTTTCAACTGCAATCACTCTTGAGAAAAGAGAATATAACTTGCAGAAATTTGCTGAAGGGACTTGCAGAATTATAGTTTGCACCGAGGATTATGGTATGGGGGTTGATATACCTGATGTTGAGAGAGTGATTCAGTGGCAAATACCATCTACTCTGAATCTCTCAGTACTTTGGCAGAGACTTGGGTGTTGTGCATGGAGGAATGATATTCAGGGTATTGCTATTGTGATGGTATCTGCCTCTGCCATAATCGGTCTGCAGGACACTAAATTATTTCAAAATATCAATGTAGAGCTATGGCTAAAGATGCTTCTGAAGTTATTGCAGAAATACAAGCATTTGATACTGGGAAAGGCAGTACAGATACCAAAGCTACTCGTGAGCACAACATGCTTTCTTTACTTCTGGAACCCCCTGGTCTTCCCTCCGAAGGGCAGAATACTGGCACTAATGCCAATACATCTCAAAACAAACAACCACCGGATATCTGCAGAGGGATTTTATGGGCTCTCAATACCAAGAAATGCATACGCCAAGTGATTCTATGATATTTTGATGATCAGACATGGGACCAGTCTCCTTACGATCGTCAATGTTCTAATTGTACTCCTGAAAAGATACCTTTCTCTATCAGAGCCCTGATCCCTCAGGATGTAATCCCTTCCTCAGTACTGGAGCAAGCAAATACTATAGCACCCCTCTTCAGTAAACTCGTGGGGATATTATCATTACTCAAGTGTGCATTCAGAACTTAAAAACTAGATTACGCACTCTTAGGCAGCATCATTGGCAACTAATCACCAATCACTCTAGGCACTCCATTTTTAGTTCTGAGTTCATATTTAATGATACCGAACTCAAAGCTATTATATCCAAAGCTGCCTCTATCACCACTATTCATGATTTGGAGCATCTTTTGAAAGCTCCACGCCCGATTCCATGGACCAAGCATTTACAAGTACTCTAAGACATCCTCATAGATGTTAAGGACTGTACACAAACATTTTGTTGTAAACGTCCTCAGCAGAACAATCAAACAATTGCCTTTTTACTAGCAGATAATCCACCTTCTTATACTAATATGGTCCCAGAAATGCAGGAGCTGCCTCCAGAACCAGTACAATTATCATAGTCCGCTAGAGAACCTCTTTGTAATATCACTGGGGATACCAATTTTCCACCATTGGCTGAACAGCCAAGCAAACCACTTCCTCAACAGCAGTCTATTGAGCCTTCGATACTGGTCCAAACTGCTCTACCACAGCCAAAGAAGAGAGGTCGACTACCCGGATCCAAAAATAAACCAAAACTCCTAGGCTACATCTCTTCTACTAAGAGGCCTCGGATCTCGAAATGAAATCTACTGAATTTTGCTGATAGCTCCTAAAGCTACTACTATATATTAGCTACTTTATTCCTATATATAGCTGCTAATTATATTTATCATTCCTTATCACTACCACTTTTACTATTCTCAACCTCTCTATCCCATTGCTCCCAATCTCTATTACTCTCTGCATTCGGCAGCCTGTTCTCTGATAATTCACTACCACCTATGCCTGAACCCCCCACAAATTCTTGCATACTATCTAGATGCAGTAAGCTGCTGTCATGGCGATTCAGAAGGCAGGCAGGGAGGGAAAGGGAAAGACGGAGGATGTGAGAAGGGTGGTGAATGCAGTGGCGAGGAGAAAGAAGAAGGGGGGGGATGCGAAACTGTTGTGGGTAAAAGCTCATATCGGAATCGCAGGCAACGAGAAGGCGGATGAGTGGGCAAAGAAGGGGACGGGGATGCAGGGTAAGGAGGTGGCCACTGGAAGTGGAGTGCGCCAGAGGGTGAAAGCGTGGAGGAAGGAGAGGAGAGAAGTGGAGGGCTTTGGAAAGGGGAAGGTTATGGAGTGGAATAGGACAGCGGTGTCCAACTTCACTGCCATGCGCCTGGAGAGAGGAAGGTGCGGGGTGTGGTTGAAGAGGATGGGAGTGGCGGAATCGGACAAGTGCAGCTGCGGGGAGGCCCAGACGGGGGCGCACCTAGCCTTCCAGTGCAGTCAGCAGAGGTTTCGCCCAGAAGGCTTTAGAGAATGGGGGGATATGGGGAAGAACTGGAAAAGGACAGCAGAGAATGGGGAGGAGTGGGATGAGTTGGAAAGGTTCTTCTCCGGGATCAGGTTCTAGGGCGCCGTGCGGTTTGCCGTCGGGGAAGTTTGCTTGCCGGGGTGCGAAAGTGTGGAGAAGAGGGGAGGGGGGAGAGGGGGGTTTGTTAAGCCTGTCTCCGGGCTTCGAGGGCTTGCCCAGGGACCCTGCCATGGCCACGTGCTACAAGCGGGGTTATGTGATTTAAAAAAAAAAAAAATCATGCCCAGGCTATTATTTGCGGACCTCACCATAGCCCACAGGGCAGCACGCGAGTAATGATATAAAAAAAACAATATTAGACTTACTTAGGGCGCGAGATAGAGTGGCATTCAAGTAACAAATATGCTGCTTGCAACGTTGATGAGAAAGCCACGCATAATCTCAGCATTCCGTCCGCTCATCAAAGGTATGTTTAATTACTTTCGACGCGGATGTTCTGTGAATAGGGTTATACCAGGTCATAGCGTGAATTCAAGTTTAATTAGACTATCACTTTTAGAAACTGCAGGCGAAAGGGGGTAGGTCCCCGTTTGGTGTCATCAGGAACGTCCCAATAACCCAATTGCCACAGTATGGTATGCGAATCTGGTTGCAGAGTTATTTCCTCTCGACAGTTTTTGACTGTCCACCTATCCATGAATACAACTGACTACTCTTCTTCCTCTCTCTCAGTAGTACTGTACCTCCTTCCTTCTCAGTTAACGAATTCCAATCATCTTTCCCAGCTCCCTGTTTGCAGGCACCTAGGAATTCCGGATGTTGTCTAACTTTATCCTCAAGGCTATGCCCTGAAACGCTGTCGTTCTACCGTGGCGGAGGTGGTGGCGGAGTAAAGCAGCAGTTAGGCGTTCTGCATCCGTGTATGCCAACAGTCAAAGGGGTTTGGTGGTCTAATGGTATGACACCTACTAGATAAGGCTACATCCTGCGAAGTGAAAGCAGGGCTGGGGCATGAGGTGGGAAGTCTGGGTTCAAGTCCCAGCCGAGCCAAGTTTTCCTTTTTTTTTTTTGCCTGGCTTCTTCAAAGTTTTTCAGACTCTGTGTGTTGTCCGTACTTGATCTTGATGTAGATGAGTAGTTTGTATCAAGACATTTATAATATGCAAAAGTTCAATATATCTATATGATACTAGATATATATATACACGCGTACACAAAAGGAAAGAAAAAAAATAGAGCAAGAAATTTGACGGAAAACAAAACCCTCGTTTACCTGCAACTGGAATTGGTATTATTTGATTCGCTGACTATAAACACTTTATATATTTGTTCTAGGATAACTTGATGTCCTTCGGGACACTTGGTCAATTTTGTAGGTTTCCATCTCTAAAATTCCTAGCTCAAGAGACACTAGCTAACGCACAGAAACGATACTGAGAAGATTAGCATGGCCCTGCACTAAGGATGACACGCTTCACAGAGGGAGGTAGTGTCTTTCACCACAACCCGACGTGCACCATGTCCCGACGCATGTTTTACACCAAAACTGACTGGGCACGACAACATATATCTCAACTACCAGAACAGAAATTTGTATATGCTCTTCAGGAGAAATAAATAAAGGGTTATTCTTCACCTTAAATCCCTCTATTTGCACTAAAAAGACATTGTGGTTGATTAATGGCACCATGAGTTTTTCATTGATGTCTTGGCATGCATTTATATGGAATTCCTATACAAAGTGAACTGGAGGATAGAATGCACAACTTCCCTTCAACGCTCATCATAATGTCTATAGAATTGCAGTTAGAGAGTCTCCCCAATAGGTCTCTTGTCAATTAGTGCTTCAATTGGCTTAATGTTGTTTAATGCCTAATTTATGCATCAAATTGCCTTTTCAGGTAGTTTTCCTATACAATTATTGCGTACAGTTTCTATGAGAAAAATGAATTTTGTGAATAACTCCACCACTTCTTGAGTTTTCTTGGTGTGCTTCTCACATCTTTGAATAAGATAAAATATTGATATTCAATTGTCCTACTGCTTTTATCAAATTTACTTCAGTGGAATTCAATACAAGTGATATCACAGCGAAAAATATATGCCAAGCCTATGATAATTTATGGTAAGAATTTCATGAATCATAGATCCCTTCAAAGCAACATATCTGAAGAAGCTAAGGTGTGGAATATGAAGAATAGTCCTTAATTTAACTGCTCTACAAGTTGCATACAGAATTCTATTCTGGTGGTTGAGATATATGTTGTCGCGCGCGGTCAGTTTTGGTGTAAAACGTGTGTCGGGACGTGGTGCACGCCGGGTTGTGGTGAATTACAGTACATTTTTTTTTTTTTTTTTTTTTTTTTTTAATTCTTTGTTTTTGTTTATATTTCTATCGTTGCCCTTTTAGTTTATGGTTTTGAGGAGGTGGGCTCGTGGTAGCAGTGGGTGCGTGGTAGCCCCGTCCACAGGCGGCTGCTAGTCCTGGGCACGTGACACATTCGTAGGCTAGTTAGTAAGCAATGAACTATCTCGAGCAGGACCACCCGGTGTGTGGTTCCCGGGTCAGGTTAGGAATCTGCGCGCTCGACAAACACGACGCCCCGTCCTCTCTCGGCCGGATTCGAATCCCGTCGACCTTTGTCTGGTTGGGCCTACTTAGCACTCCGTCTTGCCTCGCGCCTTCCTCTCCAAGTCCTTCCAGCACTCAAGGAAACCACCTCCCCATCCCCGCTCGTCATCTTTGGGCTCTCTATCCCACCGCACCCCCGATACCTCGAGATCCGCTCTCTCCTCGCTGCAGTCTTCGCTCCTACACAGGGCTCCGCTTTTCTCAGTCCGCAGTCACGTCTAGTTGGTAAGGCCCTTCCATCTAAGCTGATATGAAGCTTCGTCTTGAGGTATGTAAACCAACGATGGCTTTATTGTTCACTTCACTCGGCTTGTTAACACGAACAATGGTCCAGGTTCCCCACGCTGCATGAGACATTGACGGGTGAGACTCGATTGACCCGCACGCTGAAACCTCTAAGCAATGGGAAATGGGAAACCGTTTCCCTAGCCCTCAACGGCTTATGGAACCTGGGACCGTGACTGTGAAGCATCGCCCTCCATCTCCAAAGTTCTCCGTTGCGATGAACCTGGAAATACGACATCAAACCTTGCAGAGCTTGTATGTTTCACGTCTGGTTATTTTGGCCGACATAGGGAGACATGCAGATGCTACGTTCTCACCCTGAATCAGACTGATACATCGCTCAATCTCTCACTGGAGCTTTTCACCAACAGGTTGTGAAAGCAAGAGGCCATTGAAGCGGGAAATAAACACAAAGAAGCAATGGTGAAAAATCCTTGACAGATATGAATAATGATATAGGAAAAGAATGCAAGGTGGACCACGAGAAATGGGATACCATGTTAAAGAGGAAAGAGAAGGCAGATAGAGAACAGGAAGAAGACGAAATAGAAGGAGAAGGATGTCATGTGGACGAGCTCTGGGAGGCACTACATACTCTGAAGCAATATACATTTGAAGAGTCACCGCTACAGTACCCTATCGTTGAAAATGCTTGACCTAATTGCATACGGCAATCATATCAGTGGTGGATTCCGAAATTGGAAGTTTATATGGAGTCTTCATGATGATCATTTGTTGCAAGGAGAAATAAATTATGAAGCTCCCTAAAGAATTAAAGAGCACTGTTATGCCATTGATTGGTTACAGAAAGCACGAAATTCACTATACGAATTCCTGCTAGGGCAGCTCCTCACGAACTTGACAAATTGCGCGAAGCATTTCTGCCGTAACGAAACGGGTTACCGGTTCCTCGTCAAGGTCAACAACGATTGCTTAATTTATTGATCCAGATGGAAGAAGCTCTTCTGCTGCCCAGTTCCACGTTGAAAAAACTAATACTCTACCCGAAATTCGAATAGAGGCAAGCACCAGTGGCACACCATATCGACCAAACACTGGATCAGATGGATCAAAGCATAAATTTGAAAGATCAAAATGTTAGGGAAAGAACAGGAGGAAGAAAAGGTGAGAAGAGGAGTGGAATAGATGTACGACAAAGACATCAAGGCTTTGGAGGGTAAGGAATGTATGTTTGTTGAATGTTTGTGGGGATACAGCGATGAATAAAGGAGTAAGTCATGGGGACTAGTTAATATTGTTTAGGGGAAATTGTTTAATTTTGCTTTACCCAGAACGATTCGGCGCGGAAACAATGAAATATAGACCCTCGGGAAACCCTCGTCTAATTAACCGTGTCAGGAAAACCTGCCCATTCATCATGTCATGGTAGGTGATATGAGTATCTCGTTGGTCATGTCGGAAATGGTATATGAGGGGCAAACACATGCTAATTGAACGCCCGGGGACAGGCTATCGCTTTCGAGATCGTTATACGTGGACATTGCATGCACAGTGTACGAGCCCGCCGGATACACCTATATATACCGACTGTACAGCCGCCGATTAGTGGTAATGCTACCTTTTGGTGCAATAGATAAGTGGATGGTTAGTCCTTACCTATAACAGTATACCGAATTACTATGCATGCGAAATGGATAATAACTTGACATAAACTCCGTATAGAAAGTGGTGCTTGCAGCGCAGTTTTCGGATGTCAAGGTAAGTTTTCACGGCATTTATTTCCGCAGAGGAATCCGGATAGATGATTCACAAGCCTTCTGAGTTGTTTGAATTCCCACATAAACAAAAGACGAAAACAACAACTCTTCCGAGTCTTCGTTTGCTAACCATATGGCAAGTTGATACCCGGGATTCTGAATTTAAACATACCTGCGGGCCTTGGCTCTGAGGTGCTATACTATCTTTCAGCGCTTGTCTGCGCCCAATGGGTGATTAATCTGGTGATTAATTTTTGCCCACGACACCCCTGATACTTGAATGAGCAGGGGATGAGGATTCCCGGGGAATGTAGTATGTGTTAGGAGGAACTGGGGCTTTGCATGTCCATGATATTTCAACAGGCATAAATTCAACTCACATGGTGTTTTTCAGATACTTGAACTGGTAGACACGAGGGCTCTCCTGCGAAGCACTTCCGCGAATAGATATTAAACAGAAGCCGGAAACATTTGTTGCTATGCGGTATAGGGTGGATGCTATTGCTTGGGCACCACGAATATTATTGAGTCTCTTTCGGACAGACCCTTTTTTTCCCTTGTCATATTTATCCCCCAATTTTTTGTCCAACGATTGGACCTCCCAACATCCTACCCGACATTTTCAAATTACCAAGCTTAAAGCGCGGACATGTCAAGTATCGGCCCCTATGGTTACTTCCTTCCTACCTATTGCGCCATGCATGATTCCTTTACTGCACATCTTCGACCGCTTCATCAATGGTCCTTCCTACTCCATCCTTATCCCCAAAAATCCAGACTTTACATCCCAGATTTTAGATGACTGGGGGAGGTTGAGAATTGCTAATCCTTAAAGTTAGTTCCCCGCATCCCATTCTAAATCACACAATACGTTAACTGCTTTATACCTACTATCCAGACCTTACGGTATTACCCCCTTTTAATCTTGTGGGTCATATGGTCATGAGAAGGAAGCACAAGGGTCTGAGAGTAAAGAATTTTGGTGTTGTTTATGACGGAGGTATGTGAAACGTGGGTGAATATTTTATTTTTTATATTCGAGATAATGGGATTTACTCTGCGGGGAGCTCGGTGGTAGTCGTGGGGGGGTGATAACTGATGTTTCCTGATTAGGGGTTTGCCTGATTGGGAAAGACTTAATTGGCTTTAGACGGAGGAGTGCTCTGGAGTTTTTCTACCAAGAGAACGAGAAGACAAGTTGAAGTGATAGGGAAAAAGACGAATTATTCCCAGACTCACGGCAGGCACTAGGTTTATCTTATCCCCGTTTCGTTCCTACTCCTGCAGTCTTGAATCTCCGGATCCAGACCTACACCCAGTCAAAAAAGAAGACCCCAAAGGCGACAAACAAACGGAGGGGAAAAAAAGAAAGCTAATGGTAATAATTCTACGCTGAAAAAATCTTTGAAAAAGTGGAGGATAAAATGCCGTATGTTGCCTCCAAAAAAGGAATTTTTCTTCCTTTCCAATTTCCTGCCTCCCAAAGGTCAAGTTGAGAAACAACGAGAAGCTCGGATTAGCTAAACCTGGGTTTCATCCCTCACCGACCGTTCTGGAGATGGAGGCAGGAGAACAGGTGAGGGGCAGAAAGGGTATGGGTGCGTGTGGGTGAGGAAAGCAGGAAAGGAACCGCAGAGCATGTACGGCACGTATGCAAATTCGGCCTCTGGCTTGTTGCTTGCGCCTGTAGGATCATGCAACACCGCACGATAACGAGGATAGGCAGTCATCCCACCTCCACACATTCTGCTTTCCAAGTTATTTGACTTTTAAGTTTCAGCCCTGCTAAGGACGAATTCGACCGGAAAATCATGCCAAAAGTGATCTTGCAAGACCTCAAAGGAATTGCAAGAGTTTGCCTCCAGGTATCCATGGGAGAGAGGGCAAGATACCTGAATTCCTCGTTGCTGAATGGTTTGTTGCATCCCACCAGATTGGTGCTCTGTAACGACTTCGATCCCTCCGCTTCGTTGTTTCGGCATTCGTAGCGTCGATAGCATACGAAGTTTGTTTTAAGGCTTTCTTATACGCGCCGCTGACGCAAGGATGCCAGATAGCCCACAATAATTAGACAAATCTTATGAGCGACTATTTGATTCTACTCTTCATAAATTTCTTGCTTCAACAATACAATCATTCAGGGAAGCGTACTTCTGCTCCAAAGCATAACTTTTGATCTATTTCTGGGCTTTTGTTTGCACTTTTCTTGCCCGAATTTTTTCCATCTGTCTGGTATTTTGCTTCGTCTACGCCTGTTGGCCCTTTTCAACAGCAGTTTCTTCTGCGGTTTCATAACATCTATCCCAATCCTCTCCGACATGGGTTCCGCAACAGCTTCTTTGACTAAGCAAACACCCCCTGTTGTCAAACGCACGCGTTATCATCAACCAGGTTGGACTATATCCAGCATAACATGATGGCTCTTGGTTGCATAGTAGAGTTTTTGGACACTTCTTACCAGACGAACCTGGTATAGCTACTCTGGGATACTGAACGTAAGTGGTTCGGAACACTTCAAGAGGTCTGGACCTGCTTACTAAAACATCGGCGCAGAACTCTATTACCGAACTTCAAGACAGGTCTTTAAGATACTAGAGGGCACAATGTCCTACCAAACCGTCCGGCACAGTCGGTAGTCAAGCCCTCGAAAATCTTGCATCACGCAATTCTCAGCTATCTCAACCTCCCATTTCTTTGGGCTCTTTAGTATCTTCGCGGTTACCGGACTCGGACTTTCTATTACCTGAGCCTGCCTCACAACCACCTCTTTAATATCCTACCGCTATGGATGCTGCTACTCCTTCAAACTTCAATACTTCTCATAGGCCTAGCATCGCAAGGTGCATGGGGTGCACTCTAAGGGTGGTACAGGATACTGCGGCATTATGCAACGAGATAATTCAGCACGGACCTCTCTGCGTACTGGAAATCATAGTTGGCCCCTCTTTGGAAACCCAGAGGAGAGGTGATTTGCTGAATGGCCTTTGACCGTGGTTTCAGTTTTCTGCCGTCACTAGGAATGGCAGGGTTTCGAGAGGAGCTGTCTTGTCTCGAACTCCGGACTGTTATCTGAGTCCGGTATATAGTCCTTCCATGATTCCTTTCGGAATTGATATAACTTCCGCTTCAAAACAAGGCTCAGCACCAAAAATCAAGTCATCAAGTTGATAATGTCATCTTTGTTATCCTTTCTCAGGATTTTCAGTCCATGAGCAAACATATGAAGTAGTACCAAACTTACGCTCGCACTTATTCAACCAGGCAGGCGGATGTCAATTCGATTCTTTGCTATGGAACGGAGTTAATGGATTGGCTCAAAGCGGTCTCTTTCCTGATCCTATACCCCTTCTTTGCTGCCCCTTCTTTGCTAACCAGCTTAAAAGCACCTCAGCAAATGAGACTCTCTCTCTCTCCTGGCCCGACAGAATTCCATCAAAAGACTGAGGTAAGATTGAATGTTAGGAGCCTTTGTAGACTTTCCGACCGTTGCAGTCCGAGCACCCAACTACCATTTGCCACATACGACAGGAGTTCATGAGATTCACGGCGGTATTAGATGCCTTCACTCTGATGATAATTAGGGACCTACCATATTTCTATATGACAACATTGACTGAGTTTTCATTCCTGGATATGCACTTAGGTACCCTTTAAGACGTGCATAAAGAGGCTCAAGTGCTCAAGAGGTGTTGGTTGGAGTATCTGTAACGTAAAATATTGACAGTGGAATTTCGTGTTCCCTCTCTTGCGATTTTTCTTTTGTCCGCCTGGTTTTCATACTTTTTCCACCTTCATCTCGTTGACAGCTCCTTTATTCAAAGTACTGTTCAGCACCCATCAAATAACAAAGTCCATACCTGCAAGACTCGCGCTTGGTGAGAAATCACGAACGTCTTATTCCCTCCACTAAAGAAAACCTTTTCAATTATTCCGTTATATAGCTGATTGAACTATACTTGGAGTCTATTAATCAGAGTTTACCAATCAACACTCGCATCAATTGTTACAGAATTCGACCAACACAATGTGCCCAAAACGCGGGGTAAACAACGTATGATCGGCAGTCTCGGGAATCCGATGCAGACACTCGGAGGTCTTGTTAGCTGTGAAATCAAGAGGGTTGCATTGTCCTGAATGTGAATCACTAACTTGACGCCGTCTGATCCCGGTCCGATCTCTGGTAACTTAATAGGACTTCACCAATTTTTTTTTTTTTTTTTTTTTTGTGTGTGTGTGTATGTGTGAGGAGCCTGGCAAACAGATGCGACAGCAAGGGTGAAGTTCCGCCGTTGTGCTTTTACAGTACTGTAGGTGACGCACTAACGAACCAAGACATGCTAACGAACCAACCAAAAATTGCTTTTTCTGAGAGATCATGAGAGGGGTTAACCAGTGCATTAGAAACCGTAGATGAAGAATAATATAGAATTCTGGCAAAACTCGGGCTTCACTATCACCAGCAGTCAATCATGGGTAGAATCAAACAACGTCAGAAAGATGATCAGCGAGAATGTAGTATTGCAAAAGCAATACAAGCCTACCGCCTAGGATAGGAAGAGAGTATTAGAGCTGCTGCAGATAATTATGGGATACCATATCCAACATTAAGAGCAAGAATTAATGGTGGTGCAAAAAGTCGAAGACAAGCGAATGAGGATATACAGCTATTAACACCAGCAGAGGAGAAAGTAATTAAGGAGTGGTGTATACGGTTAGATAATCAGGGATTACCGCTTCGGGTAGATATGGTACGCGAAATGGCACGAACAATTCTTCGAGCTCGAGAATGTGACAAAAATCCGGGAAAACATTGGATTTCACGATTTCTAGACCGAAATCCCGAATTGACTACTAAGTTCAGTTCCCAAGTCAAAAAACAACGGATTTTATCCTCCTATCCTATGGTTATTAAGGATGCCCTTCGAAAGCTACAGAAAGTCATTGATGATTACCAACTTTCACCACAATATATCTATAATATGGATGAAAAGGGCTTATTGATGGGAAAGTCACCCCGAGTGAAGGTTATTTGTAGGCGAGGGAGGAAAAGTCCACCTATGATGAAAGACGGAAATCGTGAGATTATTACATTACTAGAAACAGTTGCTGCAGATGGATTTTTACTACCACCCATGATTATTTATAAGGGAAAATCACATCAAGATGCATGGTATGAGTATCTGAATGAAAAAGATTCAGATACTGTTTTCGCATATTCAGATAAAGGGTGGACGAATCAAATCCTGAGTGCAGACTATCTTCGGTTATGTTTTGAACCGCACACCTCTTTCCGAACACTTCCACGTCAATATCGACTTCTTATCGTTGATGGTCACAACTCTCACTTTAGTTGGAACTTTCTGCATTATTGTATACAGCATGATATTATTGTATTTTGCCTCCCACCTCATACCACACATCTCTTGCAGCCATTAGACGTTGGACTATTTGGACCCCTTCAGCATTATTACGCTCGTGGTGTAGAACAGGCTATGCGAACTGGACGTGAAGCTATTAGCAAGAGAAACTTTCTACCGTATGTTGGACTAGCCTCAAGGTTGATTTAAATTAGAATCAATAGCTGACACTATATAGCATTCTTCGAGAAGCTCGTCAACTTACTTATACTCCCAAAAATATCAAGTCAGCATTTGCCAGCAGTGGTATATGGCCAATCAACTATCGAGTAGTCTTAAGCAAGCTTCCGCAGCCTACAAACAGGAGTAACCCACTCAGAGCTGTGACAGTCCATAGCCCAAAATTTATGCTTTCTAATCCCCGGAAGACTATACCTCCTACCCCATCCAATTCTCGCGCAGTCCGACAAACCACTCTTTATGCTCTTCATCTTCATAAAGAAAACCCAGCAGCACCAGAAATACCACTTCTAATCCAAAAGCTCAGCTCTGCGGCTGAGCAGTCTCTCACTCATAGTATTCTGGACAAGGAACGTACTCGTGACTTGGAGATAGCATTGGATAGGCGATCCAAGGAAAAAAACAATAAGGGACGAAAGGTTATTACCACTGCAAGAGCAATCACAGGTGCAGAACTCCTCCGGCTCCGGCTAGCAGGTATTTCTTTAGATAATTCTCCAGTGGTTGATGTGCCGGATTCAGGTGAAACAACCACTAGGAACTCAGAAGTATTTTTCCACATCTCTTTAATTAATAAATCTCTACTAATTTTAATAGCTACCAGCTTCATCTTCTAAGCCTTCTGAGCCTCGCTCTCTTGTGGTTGTGTTGAAAATACCCCCTCGCATCGATGGTGCCGAGAAACCTGGGTCCGCATCCGCACCTATCACCAACACAGAGTTAGCCAGCGGTAAGCCAAGCAGAAAAACAGCGAAGAGGCCGAAAAATAAAAGCAGTGTGGATATAGTTGTAGGAAATTAAGAAGCATAGGTATTTGCATGGGTATAGAGTGGTATTTATGTAGATAATTGTACGAAAAGTGAACTGGAACCATGCCGATTTTCAGTGGTTAGTAAGCACGTCGTGGTTAGTAAGCCAGTCATCTACAGTACAGGTACCAAGAAAAATGGGCCAGCCAAAGTAGAGAAACTTTGTCTGAGGTCAACCAACCGCACCACATAAAGAGGTATCTTGCATATTGTTTGCGCATTTGTCACTTTGACCGGGAGCTTATTTTACAGGTGCGGTCGGCTGTGATCCCATTTTACGCCCCTGGAATAATCCTGTGGGACACGACGCCAACGTCAAAAGCCATACACAACCGCCGGAGAAACAAAACCCTGAAAGATCGACTGAACTACAGGAGGGAAGGTCCAATCCGATGGCGGAGCACACGTCTCAACAATTAATTTGCTACATAACTTATTACAATACTTCCGTTCAATAATGCTGCGACATGTACACCTGGTTTAGGAGTTTCGTGAAACAGATAGATATATCAAATAGGCTTCCCAAGCCAGCGGATAGAAATCAAACGCTGAAAATATGGGATTCTCTTTATCATATAAACTTTAGCCTAAAGAAAGGAATATCGCAATAAGACCTCTATACCTTTGGAGTTGGGTTGAGATACAGCCGATACATGGCTGGGAGAAAGCATTACCCTGGAAACGACACGTTTTAAAAAAAACCACAAACATGTTGATGTATACCTTTCTTATTGATACAAAGACAAACTGCTGCTCTGCCTTCCAGAATATCTACTTAGAGGGCTATATATTTTTTGATCATATCTAATACATGACGGAAATAGTATCATGAACGTATATAACGAATTCATCTACAGACAAGTTCAATGAACCCAAAACTATAATCCAAATATGCTCACTTGGTAAAACGGCACTGGAAGCGGATATCTCTCTTACCGTCAGATTACTTATAGATGTTCAGCAAGTATGCTTAAGAAGGTTAATGGAGTGCTAGCATATCTCGTTTTATGATATTGTTATTTTCTTTAGGAGGTATAGTTACTTCCCCTTCTCTGCTTTCGTCCTACTCTCCTTTTTAAAGAGAGTAATAAACTCAGAACCTTTCGAAGTTATTGTCGCTAGCAGATTGAGCGTTTTTCCACCTCACAAATATTCACGAATCTGCATTCATGATTTAATACTGCTTGAGAAAGCTCGCGGTCGTGGACAATTCAAATCTACCTCAGAAAATGCTGCAAAGATTTGAAGGGGACTGTCGCGACTGGCATGGATATGGAGGCCTCACTTGCATTCAAGATTGTGTGAAAATTGGCGACCAAATTTCCGAAGTATGCAGCTTTCTCCCCATATAAATATTTACATATTCATTGAAATGCGCAAGCAAGGCGGGCTTTTGCTCCGGTAAGGGGGTTAAACAACAAGAATCTGCTGAATATATATGAGTCTTATAGCATGGAATCTTATACCAGTTGGATTACACCGCAGGAATATATCGTTAGCCATCAATTTACTTTTTATCAGTTCTGCAGACCTTTATACGTTTCCTGAACTAGTCGATGAGTTAACTATATTCTCGATCTGGTATATTGGACTCAGGAAGAATGTTACACAAGAATATCGAAGGACCAGAAGGGGAGGAGATAATTTCTTCTGTTCCCTCCTTTTTGGAAATGTATTTTATTGACTCTTGAATGAACATGCGTCTCTGACTTACAGATGTATGAAGTAAAGGAATATCCTACGACGACATTAAGTACGATGCCAATTTGGCCTTTTAGGTCTTGCAGCCTCGCAATTCTGGGGATATTCCGATTACCTCTCTTCATCACAATGCTTTGGCTATGAATAAAATATATTCCGGACTTCATGGCGCAGTTTTAGTTGGGCTTCCACACTTCATATTTATCATTCACCTAATGGAAGTAATGCGGTTTCCTTCACCACAACCAGATATGGCACGGGTCAACAACTTTAATATAAGCAAATTGAGCTGAAGCTTCCTATGTTGATTTGAATCGGAATTTCTAGGGAAAGTTCGACCCTAGAATTTGACATCCCGTCATAAGTTGAGACAGACATATATACATTTTTGTTTTGAATCGTTCCCTTCCTGCAAATTGCTAACTTATATTGGTGCAGAGCAAAATTCCTTTTAAGGAAAAATATAAGCTTAACGCCCTTAACCTTCAAATGAGCGAGCCGATCCTTTTTAACATTTAGAGTGCTTATTGATCTTCGCAGATACCCTCTGAATTTACCTATTGGGCGTCCTAATTTGTCGCCTTCCATGTTAAGAATAATTCTGCACAAAAATGAAACCGGTCATAGGGATACAAAACGGGTAAAACACTCAGTTTCATGTCCGTAAGGTTGATCCATTCCCAGGTTCTGTCGACTAAATACATATGTACCCTAGCACTATCACGGGATCTGATTCCACATGATGAGTTCGTCAGCAGGGAGGAGGGGCAAACGGGTACGGCTATTCCCCTATATGCGATCCTGCGAAATGGATAGACAAGGTCTCACAAGCAAAGTAGAACTCTGAACGAGCCATAGTTGCTTAACACTTAACCCAACAGCTGGCGAGAATCTGAATTATTGAGTGTACAACAGGTCACATTGTGATTTGGGGATTACGGATTGTACGGCATTGGTTTCATTGCCAGTGCAAGAAACTTGAAGCAATTGCATGATTTAATCAGAGCTGGAAGATTTTCTTATTACTGACTGCGGAGGAAAGAAAACAGGATGATCAATGCTAGTTTTAGAATATCGCAAGAAGAATTGATAAATTGGAATTCTCAAGAGGTCATGCGGAAGCCTTTGAAGGAGCGCTAACTACAAAATTAAACTAGTTGAGATTTGCACACGACCAGCACATTCATATATATTCCTATACCCAAATCTTTGTGGAGTGGCTGATGGTGACAGCTGGAAGATAAAGAATATTTATTTATACTCTGAGGTTAGCCGAGTCCTGTTGGACTCTAGCTGCAGTTCCGTTAGGTCGCCCCCATCCCCCCAACCAATAGCTAGCGCTCACAGAGCATTGCTGGGAGCGTCAAACAAAAAAATTTTCAACAAAGCTACCTTATCAACCTCAGGCCGGACCAGTCCTGCCGGAGAACGTGCCACTCGCAATTGGTTGGGGTGCGCTATTTGCTTGAGGGTACGGTAATTACGATATGGTAGAGATCAGCTGAGTTTGACGTATGTTGTTCTTTCTTTAATATCATTCACCTCGTTGTTTTTCCGGTGATTACGGCTTCGCCGCAATCCATACGACTGCTGCAGCTTATGAAATATACTAGCCAGTTTCAAAAGTATTCAGACACCTGACTAATATAGTGAATAATATGGATTAGTCAGGCGTCCGAATCTTTTGAAGCTGGCTACCATAGTATGCCAGTGGAATTTTCTCGAGTCAGCGTTAACCACCTTTGAGGTTTCTCTACAGCACCGCATTCCTCGCCTGTCTTGGTTCCAGGGTGTGGAGAGATGAGTACTGTACTGAGTTTCCTCCTACATGCTAACGAGTTGTAGCCTAGTTACGAGTTCACGATCGATCGCTAAAATATCGAGCAAGTGCACGTGGATTTCCTTTGCCAATCCACTAAGAGACAACTCGGCTGCTGTGTTCGGGAGATGTGAACAGGTTCAAGAAAATGATGCTGTCACTTTACCTATCTAGCTTTACTTTGATGAATGAGGGACGATTCTGACATTTCATTTCGACACCGCATACACTTGCCACTGTGGACCTGCCCAAATTTAGTCCTCTTGTACCCAGTCAGAAAATTTCCTCCAAGATTGCTCAAACTTCGCAGCAACACTACAAATGTCAGTCCATAAGTAACATTTACAGTATTAAGCCCCGCATTCCGTCGCGCTAATTGGATAGCGTGAAGGTTCACGTTTGGCCCAAGCATTATCAGCCACCACAAGACTACTCCCAAACTATTTTGGAGCTTGGAATTCATCTCTAACCGTTCCTGAATTCTGCGCTGGATGGAGAGCGGACAGTCATTGGAGGTTCATCCTTACTTTTGGTTGCTTGGCTTAACAGCCTTGCAGCAAGTTCTCTTCAACAGGCCTCAGCTGCCAGGAACCAATTAGTATCATATGCGCTCACTTCACGGTAAGCCTCGGGTGCGCGCATTCATGCTCAGTTGCAAAGACAAGGAGGACAGGGACCATGAGGCTATCAACAACAGCTAAACTTGAGCAGCCGCCACTGAAGGCTCGTTCTTCGCATGCGTGGGGATTTGGTACCTTTTGTCAATCCTGACGATGAACATAATTGGCTGCTAAATGCACTAATCGTGGACGAACCTTACTCTACAAGGATTAGTGGGCACACAGGGAAAGTGGGCATGTGGCATACTGACAAGGAACCAGACTCGCTGCCAGGGGTTATTTACTGCGAGGGTGGGGAAGGAGCTAAGCATGCTTACTTTAACTCTAACCCAGGGGTGTGCTTCAAAACGCTCGAACCGCACCCCCTATTTCGATGGCACCATCCTGGCAACATTGCAATTAGCTATGTGAGGGTTTCTCGGATTGAGCCAACTGCGTGGCGAGAGCTAGATTTTTCAGTGGCAGATACTTTACCAGACACTGTGTCATTCCGAGAAAACCTAAACTGGCATTAACCAACCACAGAAGAGCCTCAGCCTGTTCCCGCAGACTCAGGCTGCTGTGTTTTAAATTCAAGTTGTGTGAGATTCTGTTAGAGTTGGTGTGAAGCCTTCAAGGGAGAGGACTGTAGGAACGATATTTGGAGAAAGCAACGAACTGCAATTGACCCAATTTTTCAGTTATGGTGCAGTTTATTGAAAAGTAAATCACTTCTGTTTGTGCGACGCCACTTGAACGAAGACGGTACGTTGGAAAAAACATACAGTGCAGGTACAGCCTCTACCAAATACCTGGAGACGTCGTTTTAAACATATTGGATTTAAACAAACGTTACCGAGCAAATCGCAACAACGCAACGCCTTACATCTAGGGTCCGGTGATCAAGGGTGCGATGGTTGCAAGGAGGGTGCAAAGGTTGCAAGGTTTCTGGGTCTGAATTTGTTCCCCGATTGGACGTGCATGACTTGAGAGTCGCCAACAGCGTTAGGGCAACCTAGCGAATGAAGCAAAAGATAGGTCAGATGTCTGGGTAGCCGACGTTGGCGCTAGGTAGAAGTGCAATATCCTGTGTCCTATCCGTTGTTTCCAGCATATCGACTGCCCGCAGCGATACTTCCCCTCCTGTACACTACGAAAGAAAAAGCGGGGGCCGTCGCTATAAAAGTAGCAGAGACAGCAGCACCTCTAGAGACATTTCAGGTTCTATCATCCAGCGGGGAAAGCGACATACGTCGACCTCTTGGGAGAAACAGATTATTAGGAAGCACTGCCACTAGTCGCCACGCCGCATAGCAGTTTACGGCAAGGTGCCTGCAGACCTGAAAATCCTAGGGGCCCTGGAGGCGTAAGTGCTTAGCTTAGCCTGAGGTTAGTGTATAGCGCAGGCTGCTCAGGTTGCTGAGGTGACCCTTGGCTAGCGAAACACAAAAAGGAGCACCGCCGGCCCTGCCGGCGTCGGTACCTGGACCCGCAACGTTCTGCAGTGCTGAGTGTGTTCGACTCGAAAAGTTGGAACGTTCAATAATCAACGACAGAAACGATTACAGAGGGAGTTCCGCAGCCGGCCGGTCGACGTCACGAGTCTGAAAGGACTTTCATCTGGGTTGGGTAAAGGGGTTTTTCTTCCTTTTATTTTTTTTTCCCCATTTTTGATTGGGCTTTTTTTGTCGCGCGCGTGCACCTTCTCCGGCGGAATTCAGGGGCGGACGGGGTTCACGAGGACGCTTGCTGCGCTGCAACTGCGTATTGCTCTGCTTGGGTCCGGCAATCGGGAAGAATTCGGTGTCGAGGCGTACCTCAGTAACAACGTCAACCTCCAGTCCCTGCCTGCAGGCAAATAGATACGAAATACTCTACTGTTCTGCCTGCTGAACCTGCCTTGACTAGGTCGGCTCGACAACAAACCTCAATTACCTCGCTTTGCATCCAAGTTCCTTCCCACCACTGAATTGAGCGACAAACAATAATACTAGTACTTCATTCACCGCGACAAATTTGTTTGGCATTTTTCTATCGTGGGTTTTCGTTTGACCATTCCGCGAAAAGATTTTCTTCGACATTTACCTTGGACATCGGACTTGGATTTGGCGGCGGTTTTAATACTTAGTGGACGCATAGCACGATTTTCATCGGAATACGACAGCGTTTAATCTCGTTATTAGGACAGCATTCCCAAACACAGTCACAAATCTCTCAGCCACTTTGCTAGTCGGAAATAGCTTCAGCAGAGCCACTTATCAGTTACGGTCGGTCAGAACAAGGTTTCACCTAGTTGCACATTTTCATAGCAGTTCAAGGCACGGAGATCGATTCCCGAGCCCGAAAACGTACCCGACCACCGCAACTACAGAAACACACACATTCACAACTGCCATCATGAGTTTACTTGAGTACGTCCACTCTACCCTACTCCCCATTCGTTTCACCCCTTCACCGCCTCCCTAAACATGTGTGCTAACCCCCAACATGACTACAGACTTTTGTGCTGCCTCCCCATAAGCGATTCCTCTCAACAACAGGCTCGCAAACTCGTTATCAGCAGCCCAACACTTATCCACGGCGGCGAAGCCACGCGGAATCTGAATCTAGTAGATGTGAAGCTTGCGGCGAGGGAAAGGGTGAATTCGGGAGGGAGCTCGATGATGACAATGACAACTGTAGGGACAACGGGTGGGGGTAGCGATGGGGTACCATCGTCGGTGCCGCTGGTGGCTGCGGGTGTTGGGGGCCCGCCGAGGATATAGCTATGGCCTATTGGAATGTTCCTACTTTAGCCTCTCTCTCCTTGGGTTTTAATTTTCATCGTCATCGTTAAATTGTCGATATAATCATCTACTTTGGGGCTCGTTGGTTTCTTCCGTCGATATCTCCTTTGTCTACTCCGGTTTTCCTTTTTGTTTTTTTCCTCTCGGGTTTCGGTTCAAATCTATTCATTTTCGGGATTACTTTTACCCCCTTTTTTTTTCTTGCGTTGTTTCTTCTTTACTTTATCACCTATCGTTTTTTTACTTTATTAACTTTACTTTCTTGTAGTTAATCACAACCTATTCATATTCTCTGCTGCCGCTCTCATTTGCTAACCGTCAAAATTTACCTGGATCATGTACATCCCTCCCGTCATTCAACTCGCAACACATGAATATCAGAGCTATTGCAAAAGAAAAGAATATATATATATATGGCATGTGAGCACTTCTAGAGCATTTTACCTTTTTTCCCCTTAATATTCATATTTGCTGTTCATATTTGTACACAAGATTTTAACTTCTCTTCTTCTGCCTTTTATGTTTTTCATGGCTTTTGCTTCTCATTCTTTTTTTCATAATTTGCATGCGTGCGGTACGTTTGGAATTTGTGTATTGTTTCCCTGGATTACTTTATTTCGTTTTTTATTTCGTTTTTACTTGACAAAAATGCTTGTTACTAGCTACTATATAGCAATGGGCTACAGAACGACAGACAAAACAGGAGCAGAGGGAATGAAAATAATGTTACGGAAGAAGCTGTTCGAATACATATGTGACCTGGCTTGAAGATTTTGATATTGTTTGATTCGAGAGAATAGGGTAGAGCCTAGGCTGTGGTGGAGGTGGAGGGGGCTGGGGCTGGGTTGATGGATGGCGTATGTAGTATACGTAATATGTGGTGATGGGTTTATAGAATGCGAGCGCCTACATAGGTAGGTAATGTATCCTTGATTTAGAACTTCCGGTTGAGACGTAGTAAGTTGAATTTTTTTTTGTTTCTTGGTTCATTGACGGGTGGATGGAAGAGGGAGCAGACGGAGGAGATGTACAAGTACTGTAGATTTCCATGTTTAGTGAATAGCTGTGTAATACAACTGCAAAATACTGACGTGCCTACATATATAATCCTCTTACTACTTTGGTTTGTTCTCGTTTGCTGTTGATTTCCCATGAGATGACGTATTTACATACCCTATCCCTTTATATGTGGACTATTCGCGCGAAGTATGCACGCCATTTCGCATGCAGGCGGGTCAGGTACTTGTATGCAAGCAACTTAGGCCACTCTCTATTAACTTTAGATACATATGGGAAAAAGGACCGAGGATGCACGCATGCAAAAGTACCTGCATGCTGGCGATAGGGCTAACCTTCTGTACTGAATAGCTGAACGCATATCCCATAGCCCAATCTCATCGATTTGCTTGTAATATAGAATGTTGGATCCCATTGATTGGTTGGATGGTGTAACGGTAGCACATGAGATTCTGATTCTCGTAACCTGGGTTCGACTCCCAGTCCGACCTTACTTTTGTTTCTTTTTGATCTGTTTGGCAAAGTTTATTTTGCAGCTTCATTTTTTTGGGTTGGTTGTGAGAGTGCGAGAGTAGGTGGTAGGGGAGGGGTGATGTACCGTATTTGATGTGTTGGATAATAGATTTCGCTGGAGGTGGTGCTGTGTGAACAATTATTGTGCTTTCTAGTCTCGGCAACCGACCGCTCGAGCTTGGCAGCGTTTTTCAAAATTTGCTCCCTGCAGGTTTTGTTGGCGTCTACCCTTGCTATACCGGATCTCTAAAATCTGGCACTTTTCGTTCGGTAGAGCAAGGTTCCGGTATAGAATAAAATGCTTAGCAGACAGGGGGGGGGTGATAAATTTTGTGAATTCAAATAATTACTGAGATAAGAGATGAACGAAGTAAACATCAACTTGTTTCACACCCAGCCAAAGACATCAATATGCATCAGTCATGAAATCTTAAAAAATGTCGGGCCTTGAGTGTGCTTGAGAAGCATCAAACATGTAAACATTGACTAGAACCAAAATATGCTAAAGAAAAGTTGAATGAATTTGATAAACATCTTTGAGATAAATTGGTAAGATTACTATACTTGAACTTAACTTTGACATCCTAGGTATCTAATTTATTATTTTAAGCTGACCAGTAGCTGTTTCTACTTAGTCAGGTATTTTGAAATAAAGTGGTAAGTGGTTAGCAATTAATCTCGGAACATGGAACAAGAAGCAACGAAGTGCTAGTCTCATACCAAGCCCCTAGACGAAGTGCCCATTTCCATTACTCGAACGTAGCAAGTGATGGTAGCAGTACTAGTAGCAACGGCATTAGCAGAAGCAGTGACAGCAGTAGTGGCAGCTAAGTGTGAAATGGAGTAGTCTAAGATGTATTAGTATTAGTGCGTCCGGTATAGCAAATATTATTTGTATGGAGACAGGGGGTACTTGTCTGGAGGTTTCTGTCCGGTCCGGAATTGTTAGGGCGTCCGGTATAGCAAGGGCGATTTGTATGGGGAACAGATGTTGCAGCCAGAGGCCATCCGGTATAGCAAGGGTAGACCGTACCACCCACAGCAGCTGCAGAGATGCAGGGCTGAATGTGTGTTTGATATTGCAGCTCCTCAGCCGCAGGAAAAAAGTTTGAACAGCAAATCGAATCTCGTCCACGTTCTCAGCTACGCACAATACCAGGCCGGAGTCAAGCCATCAAGCCACAAAATTTTATCATCGTACGCTCAGCCCTGCGAGGGTCGTGCAAATCCGACTATATCCAGTCACGCCTCCGAATTTCCGACAACGTCAGCAGCAGGGCCGAGCCAGGCTTGCTTCGCTTTAGCGCACACAGGCTGAACGCCAGATCGCGGAAGCTGCGGTCGGATTAACGGCTAGCATAATCATGATTGCCGAACTTGGAAGAAAACTCATTCCCATTCTTCGCAGCATCAAAAATGCTCCTAAGGAGCGCTAGCAGCTTGTTGAAAAACTGCTCAATATGCAGGGTTTATTAAATTTATTTGAATCCAAAGTCATCGAAGCGAAAAGTCAGATTGTATCCGGCAACTTATCAAACCCGGAGGCCCGTTCGAGCAACTCCGAAACTTACTCCAGGAAGTGCAATTGAAACTCCAGCTTCAAGACTCCAGTGCAGAGCTAATGGTGCTAAGGCGAGTCATGGGAAACAAAATCCTGGAGGGAAGGGAGGGTGGAGGACGCACTAGAACAGAATGTCTGCCAGCGTGGGTAAAATATGGCGCTCAGAGACCGTTACTCGATTTCAGTGGTCTTATACCCACGAAGAGGTTGAATTACTCCTGAGGAGTATCGAAAGCTATATCTCGCTGATTCATCAGGCTCTGTCGTATGATCAGCTGTATGTTGGATATACTATGCCTATCCCTTCGTAGACCAGACTGTGTCTCAGCTTACTAATGCAGATTTTGGCTTAGGGAATTGGCTCAGAAGACAAATTGTCGAGTACACGATATCTCAAATCAGCTTGGTATGGTGAGGTTAATGGCAGAGACTTCTACAGATGGTAGGACCAAACAAACTTTATTCCACTTCAAATTGAGAAGCACCAAAATTGACCTATGCACTATCTCGCTAGAGCACAAGGAGGAGAAATTGCGATACGCTCTAAGGTGGCTTTCTCCTCTATCATAAGGCCCTGGAGCCGGCACCAGGAAATTTTTATCGAACTGGCACGAGGGCAGATTGCAATGGTTTATCGAAGAACCAAGATTTCAAACTTGGCTACACGGAAATTCAAAGTATACTCCCCAGCAGCTATTTTGCACAGGAATGCGTAAGTCTCCATAGAGAACTATGGACACCATTCTAAAGCTGACTGTTGACGTTGCGGGCGCAGGTAAAACCGGTACAACGTGAGTGCGACTTTTTGTCATAAGTCTCCCACTGCGATGGTGTATACAGTCCCTATTACTGAAGTATATTCTTTGCTGCTAGTTCAGTTTTTCTAACCTGTATTATAAGTATATAGTGCCAGGATAGTTCACATCTTGAAATTACGATCTTAAGGGATGGTGTAGGCTTTGGATTTGTTTACTGTAACTATAAAGAGCAACACGAACAGGATGTCTTGAACATTGTCGGAAGCTTGCTCTCACAATTACTTCAACGACAGGGGAATAGTGGACTTGCATTTTCCCTAACTATGATTTGGTGCTTTAGATGCCTATCTTAAGAGTCAAAAAATAGATGAAAATTACAGACAAACTATTCAAGATCTTCTTACCGCTACTGCAAATCCATCTTGCCAGTGATGGGGTAACAAGAATTTATATTACGCTGGATGCCGCGGACGAACTTACGAAGGAGACTCGAGGTGAAGTGATCACAACCCTGCAACAATTGGGCAAGAGATTTTCCAGAAAAGTTCCCGACCTCTGGCGACCTCGAGGGAAAACCCCAACATTGGAGAGTTTTTCATTGACACACCCAAAATCTCCATTGGCAGTAGCCAAGGAAGAAGATGTTGAACTATTCCTCCAAGGATAAATAGATAAGAACCCACAGCTACGGGCTCATTGACGGAAGCCGGAATATCAGACTTTGAGGGAAAAGATTGTTAGAAGATTTCAAAAACGGCGAGAGGAATGTGAGTTGCTTCCTGTCCCCAATATGTGAATGTGTATATCTCAATTCGGAAGTTGGTATCTAAGATACTTTCTGTTGCTTATTATTTGATTTGTAGACTACTATTGTTATTTTTTTTTATTGTATTTTTTATTTTTTTTTTTTATATCATGACTCGCATGCCGCCCTATGGGTATGGCGAGGACCACTATTGACCATGGTACTTTTTTAATTGCTAGGTTGCACATAAACGCAGTAGGCGCAAAAAAACACTGTGTTAGAGCTATCAGAGAGTCTCATGAAAACCTACCAGATGGAGTGGTTGACACTTACCGTATGACAATGCAACGAATTCAAAAGCAACAAGATGACGACAGACCCTGGCAGTGAGTAGCCGCGTTGGTAGAAGCCTGAGATTAGCTAATCGGGTGATCACGTGAGTGCCAAGAATCGTAAATATAATAAAACTGTCATTTAAATATACAACCGGCTGGAGGCATTGTTGCAATTCTATCTCGAGCAAAACCACTTCGCGCCGGAGGTCGAAATCGTAATGGATTCGGAGCATGTATTACGGAATCGTAATGTTCCGCGTACTTTTTCGTCAAATACACTACTTCCTATGGAGAGCTTGAAAGGGTGCTGGGGGTGCCGCCCAGCTATGTAAGTCCAGTGTTAAGTTCTTCTACTACCTCTGCATAGCCAATTAATTATAGGAACTTTTATCCGGAATTGTTCCTTATAGGTATAGCCTCGTCCCCTACAATTGGGTAACTAGTTAATTACTGGGGAATGGGGCTAATATAGGTGGGTAGGCAGTAGCTAGTAACTGGTTAGCTACCTATAGCTAGTTAGTTAGACTAGACTTCAAGACAGAGGGAGTTGGACCTAAAAGAGTCGGACTTACTGGAATTGAAGTTAATAACTCTTAGAATAATATACAGAAAGTTACTATCTACTAGGTTAAACAGACACTTGACTAGCAATGCTTATATAGCACTTATTTATGTAACTGTAACACTTGTCGTATATTGCTTGTCACATATACATATTTTATACTACTCATCTCTGGATTATAATCAAAACTTTCAGAAATGATATTTTCTATTATGAGAAACTAATTCCGGATGCCAGCTATATTATATTCTACTCTACTTTGATTCTCAGTGCTACTATCATCTACTCCGATACTATTATACTTATTAGTAAGGCCATTACTAAGTAGTTATATAGAACTACTTAGCTCCGGAGTATAGTAAAAATTTCAAAAATAGTATTCTTCATCATAAGGAACTCATTCCGGACGACAGCTACACTTCGCATTAGTTTGACTCTTAGTGGAAAGTAGTACTGCTATACTCCACTGCCACTAGTATACCACTGGGCGAAGCCATTGTCAGATAGCTGTATAGAACTACTCAGCTCCGGAGTATGATAAAACTCTCGGAAATGGTATTCCTCATTATAAGGAACTAATTCCGGATGCCCACTACACTCCGCATTAGTTTGACTCTCAGTAGAAAGTAGTACTGCTATACTCCACTGCCACTAGTATACCACTGGGCAAAGCTATTGCCAGATAGCTGTATAGAACTACTCAGCTCCGGAGTATAATAAAACTCTTATTATACTTCACCATGAGAAACTCATTCCGGAGACCTGCTACACTCCGTCCGCATTAGTTTGACTCTCTAGAAAGTTGTACTGCTATACTATACCGCTACATACCACTGGGCAAGGCCATTACCAGATAGGTGTATAGAACTACTCAGCTCCGGAGTATAATAAAACTCTTGGAAATCATATGCTTCACCATGAGGAACTCATTCCGGATGCTACCGGCAGCTACACTCTGCATTAGTTTGACTCTCAGTAGAAAGTTGTGCTGCTATACTCTGCCGCCATATACTACTTGGCAAGGCTATTGCTAGAAAGTTGTATAAAACTACTCAGCTCCGGAGTATGATAAAACTCTCGGAAATAATATGCTTCACCCTGAGAAACTCATTCCGGATGCCAGCTACACTCTACATTAGTTTAACTCTCAGTAGAAAGTTGTGCTGCTATACTCCACCACCATATACCACTTGGCAAGGCTATTGCCAGATAGTTGTATAAAACTACTCAGCTCCGGAGTATGATAAAACTCTTGGAAATAATATGCTTCACCATAAGAAACTGATTCCGGATACCACCCACACTCCGCATTAGTTTGATTCTCAATGTATACCTTATTGACCATGTATAAATACTACCCACATTGGCTAATAGAATCACAATGCGTGGTACCGGAATTGAAAAAAGACTACACTAACGTATTCGGGCAAGTCGATAGTAGATAGGGCGAGAGTATTTGCAGGGGTTGGTTCGACTTTGCAGGGTTCGATAATTTTGGAGGGAAATACTCCAGGCGCTTGTATATTTAAATGTTATATTTACAGTTCTTGGCACTCACGTGATCACCCGATTAGCTAATCTCAGGCTTCTACAAACGCCTGGGGACGAGGCTAGGCAGTGAGGATCTTGTGCTGGATTACAAACGCGGCTAGAGCACCCACTCAGACAAAGCCTTGACAACCCACAAACAAAGAACCTTCTGTAACTGGGTCCCTACCTTCTTACTTTACCACATCACAACAATCCCGAAATTACCTTCTTACTTAACCACATCGAGACCCCCCTGAAGATATGCCTGGAGGCAGAAAAGGCTCTGCACGTGGACGCCAAGACGTCTTTCTTGATGAAGCATTGAAGAATGAAAGAGAGAAAGCTTTCGTTCCAGTGGGGATTACCAAGAAAGAGGGGATGTACAATACCTTGGAAGAGATGTGTAGCGAGGTTCAATACGTTAAGGAGAAAAAATTGCTAGAAGGATTGCTTGATGATTTAATAATGGAATATCAACACATATGGGCCATCGAGCGCGGACACGCTCACACCCCCTCTGACAGCAGAAAGGCCCGCGGCGCCCAGCGCCAGCAACTCCCCGACGCCAGCTCCCTGCCCAACCCCCCCATCGCCCACTCCTCGCCCGAAAAAAAACCCCAACCGGCATCCCGGAGGCCACCACCAGGACGAAAAACGGCCTCGTAGTACACGGAATAGCCCTCCGGAAGGACCTGAAGAATATCCGGAGATGCTTGGAGGCATCGAACAAAGACTTGGGAAAAAATCACGGGAATTCGGTGTCTGAGAAAGAAGGGCAATTCTGGCGGGGGGAGGCAAGATCACCAGCTCAGTTGTGGTATACCTGGAGGGTCAGGTAGGGCTGGATAAGGTGAAACTTGGGGGAAAATGGATGAAGGACCAGCCGATACGAGTGGGACAGGGGACGGAAGTAGACTGGGACGGAGACTGTTTTCCCTTTAGACTTTGTTATTTCCACTTCCCCTTCACACAAGAGGTCCCAGGGATTTCTACTTTTATTTATTGTTATTGGCATTTTCACTTCCCCTTCACACAGGAATTTCTGGGGGATTTCTACTTTTACATTTAACTTTCCGTTATTCCATATGTAAATAAACATCGCCATAGCCCTTAGGGCGGCATGCGATTAATGATATAAGAAAAAAAAAAAAAAACACATATGGGACCGGTAGTGATGGCAGAGGGAGTCCAGGAGGAGCTAGTATTGGGGGAGGGGGAGGTTTATCTTTCGGGGCAGGGACTTGGAGGGAGGGTTTAAACTTTTGCAATTGTCCGAGCTCTTTCAGCTGTTTTTTTTTTTATTTTTTTTATTTTTTTTTAATATATATATCATTGGCAACGTAGTTGCCAATTCTTTAAATTGGGAACGAAGTGTACATTAATTCATCATGGGAGACTCATCTGTTTCTTGGCATGCAGTCCCGTGATGGCAGTCCCGTGATTAGCTCTTGGCATCCTGTAACAGCAGTCTAGCTCAATACCGCTCAATATCCTACATTGCCAATAATTCCCATAGTCTCATAACCAACCCGTATACAGACTCGACTCTCTACCCTTAGTCAACATACTTTTAACCTCACAACTATACCTAGACTAATGGATCCTATTGCCTGTTCCCGCTGCCTACGAAAGTATGATCCTGCATATTGGACTTATACCCAGGATTGCCGTCGAATGAAGACTTGCAATACCTGCCGAAATAAACGTATTGTAACCTTAACAGTAAGTTTGAATCATGAAATTTCTATGAAACTGAAGCTAAAGAGTTTGTATTATCATAGGCAAAGCGAGAGCAAGAATTAGAAAGCAGACGTAATAAGACTCCTCAGTTGCAGGTAGCTAGGACTATTCCAGAACTTCAGAATATGGACTATGCTACCTATCCAAGATCTGCTTCTTTATCACCTACTCGCTGTCGTAGTCAGTCTCCAGTACGATCACCTCCAAGACGGTCAATATCTACAACACCATCTTCTAGACAACTCAAAGAGCATAAGGAATTTAGCTCTACTAGAGATCAGAATCAGTCTGCTCCTATCAGCTTCTGTGAGCAATATCAGACCACCTCTACTAGCTCTTATGAGCAGTCTCAGACCATCTCTATCAACTCCTATAAGCAGTCTACTGCTATTAGATATCGTGAGCGGTCTGCTACTGGCAGACGTGGCAGATATCATGAGCAGTCTATCACTAGTGATGAACAGTCTAACTCTATTAGACATCAAGAGCAATCTCTATCTCCTACCGGACAAAATCAAACTCCACCTCTCAGACATCAACAGCTACAACAAATACAGTCTGAGGTAGTACATAGATCACTACAAAATTTTGCCAACAGCTTATCAAATATTCAGTTAAATGAATGCTCAATATGTGAGGAAATAGGGATTGCTCTGAAAGTACGAGTAAGAGATGGTATTTCAATTTGTGAGCGTTGTCATAATGAAAGATCATCTCCTACATGGACTGGAATCCATATGTTCAGTACTCAAAACGACATGTCTCCAGGTGAGATACCTCAAGAGCTATCTGCAGTAGGTAAACCCTCACCTATAAAGGCTATGATGTTAGCTTTAGTACATCCAGTTATTCGTGTCTATAAAGTCCGTGGATATGGGCAATATAAGGGAGGAAAGGTATTGTTTCAATTTTATTTAATCTACTTGACTATAAGAAAAGACTAACATCTAAAAGGTACATGTTATTAACTTTCCACAAGACCCAACTGAGAATTTCCATATCATTCCACGGCTACCTCATGAGATTCCAATGGTCATATTACGAGTACGAGAGGGAGGCCGTACTCCACAAGCTGAGTCATTAAAAGACTTTGAAATTAATGTACACCGTGTTCGAGCTTGGATGCAATATCTTTGTCAACATAATCGATAGTATCGAAATGTACAGCAAGATGTTTCTCGCTTGGATGCCTATGTCAACAATCTAGAAAATATGTCAACACAGCAACGCTTTGAGCTAATCTTAGATGAGGACTGGGATACTACTACAGAAACTGGACCTGTGGATAATGAGGATAATGACCAAGTTGAGACTGGTGTACATAGAGGTCAAATCACTATTAATGAGCGTTCAGCCTTACAGCGATTTCTTAATCAAAGACCTGTTTCTCAACTAGTACCTCCAGTGATTTACCCTCAAGTACAACAGAATCCTATAAATGAGTTTAGGGAAAAAGGTTATATTGCTAAAGCATTTCCATGCTTATTTCCTTCTGGAGCTGCGGATTTGATATACAATGGCCAGCGTTTGAAGAAAGTAACACCAGCTGATTACTTTTGTCACTTAATTCGATATCGAGATGGCAGATTTGCAGAAGACCCGCGATTCATATTCTTTGCACTAAATTCAAAATATCGCTGGCAACTAGGAGCAACAGCTACATTCTTTGTGAGAAAAGGTCAATTTGAAAATGTTACAGTTGGTCAACTACGAGAAGAGATTGAAAACCCATTACATCTATTAGGCCAAAGAATCTGCCGCTTTTCCTCCTCAATTCCAGGACTGGCACCATTCTGGAACTATAAACGATCAGAATTATCCTCAATAGTCCGTACAGCATGTCCACATGCATTTGCCACATTTAGTGCTGCTGATATACATTGGGTGGACTTACATCGATTAATTGAGGAGAAGAGAGCACGACTTGGAGGAGGCCCAGTTTTAGATCTGCTAACTCTACTGGAGCGTGAAGCAGTACTCCGTCGAAACCAGAATTTACAGACTCATCCCCAGCTGGCTAGCGAATTTCTCGTCTATAGATTTAAGCTATTTCTCAAAAAAATAGTTCTTCATTACCCAAATATGCGAGTTCATGACTACTGGTTTCGATATGAGTGGCAGTTTAGAGGTTCAGGACATTTACATGGGTTTCTATGGATTGAAGGAGCACCAACACTCACATCTATCTCTCTGAATGATTTAGATGATCGTCTAACACTAGAGACCTATTGGGATCAGAGTCGAGTTCGCGCAGATACTCCTGTTAAAGGTTTACATCCTGCACCACTACACCCGTGCCGCCACAACCTTCCTTTAGCCAATGACCTAGCTTTAGATCTTTCTTATTTATCAAACCGTGTTCAAAAGCATATATGTGGTTCATATTGCTTGCGAAAAAAAAGAGGGCAGGCTGCAGAGAACTCAACACTACACTGCCGTTTTCATTTTCCTGCTACACCACATCCAAAAACTGAAGTCTGTAAAAATGCAGATGGAAAGTGGTATTTGAACTTAGAAAGAACAGAGGAGGATATAGATACAAATAAGTATAATCCATTATACTTACAAGCCTGGAGAGCGAATACAGACTTCCAGCCTATTCTCAGTATTGAGGCGGTCTTGAACTACATTGCAAAGTATGCAACTAAAGCAGAAACAGCTTCTACAAATCTTCAGTCTATTATGAGAACAGCAGCTACGAAATGTACAGATGAGTCTCCTGCTCAACTTCTGTTTAAGAAGATGCTTTACTCTTTTGTTATTGAACGAGACTTTTCTGCTCAAGAAGCTTGCCATCTTCTGCAAGGGTTAAGCTTAGTAGAGTCATCATGGAAAGTGATTACTCTTAATCTTACAAATACAACACTGGTTCCTCTAAGAATAGAGCCTGAAGCTTTACAAAATTTAGAAGATGGGGCAGAGGTAATATCAGGACAAGGTATTTTCCAATAGTTCTTACCCTGAAAATGATATATAAGTACTGATATAAAAAAAGGTATTTTAGAAAGATATATTGGTCGTGACCCAGAGCTAGAAGATATCTGCCTTCATGATTTGCTTCAATCATATACTTATCGTAATGAGAGATGGATAGCAACATCAAATCGAAATCGAAAAAGTCGAGCTATTCGAACAATTCCTGACCCTCCAGTGGATGCAACAAATATTCTATTTTGTCGTGTAATATTACTCAAATATATTCCTTTCAGGACTCTAGCATATATAACGGGTATTGAGGAAGATTTAGCCAGTGATAATCTTGATACTATAGACTGGTGTGCACGATTACAATTTTTCCTTCCTTTGCTACCAGCTACAGTCCGTACTCTAATAAGTGGCTATCATGGTGTTGCCAATTTGGATCATGGACATGACTCAGATCTGGAAGGCAATCAACTACAGGAGGAAGAATTAGAAACAGAAGATTGGATGGATATAGCTGGCATACGTCCCCACGGTCAAAATATACTCACTAATAATCAACAAGATCAACTAGATATTGCTATCAGTCATCTGGGTCACCGAGCTGAAGATATCAACTATGATTGGAATTGTAATCTCAATATCTTTGGTGGATATACAAATGTGGTACATGGTGCTAGCTGGATACAGGAGACAAAACAAGTTACTCCAGTTACAATAAATCTTCCTGAGGTATTACCTCAAACACTCAACACAGAACAGCGAATTGCCTTCGACAAAATTATGAACCATTGGAACCACCGGGATGATGCTACTACTTCTCAACTTTTGATGATTGTAGCTGGAACAGCAGGAGCTGGAAAGTCTTATCTTATTAATGCTTTAAGATATGCAATCTCACTTACTTTTCCACCTGAAAGGTTAATCGAAGAGGTAGTACCTGTTCTAGCATATACTGGATGTGCAGCTCATAATGTTAATGGATCTACTATCCATGGGACCTTACAAATGAGTCTAACAGGTAACGATGATAATATTACACCAGCTGCTGCAACTACTCTTCAAAATAAATGTCAACATACGAAAATTATCATTATTAATGAAATGTCAATGATTGGACAGGCTTTTCTAGCTCGGATTGATCGAAGACTTGGAATAGCATTCCCAGACCGTCAAGGTGTGATATTTGGTGGTGTTCATATCATATTGATGGGAGACTTTGCCCAGCTGCCTCCAGTAGGAGATCTTCCGATGTACGTTAAACCAGATTCCAGACGAAAGGGAAATCCTACTAGCTTGTTATTACAAGATAGAGGTTACTTTCTATATCGTCAATTTACGACCTTTATTCGTCTTCAAACCAGTATGCGTCAAAGAGGAGAGGATCAGATTCATTTTCGATCTATGCTTCTACGAGCCAGAGATGGAGCATGGACTCATCATGACGGGCAACAATTTGTTCAGGCTCGTGTTTTAGATATTATGAGTGAAGCGGACAGGCATACATTTAATAGAGCTGTAGCTCTTATGTGTACGAGAAAGGAGGTAAAGGCATAGAATGCCAAATACTTACTTTCTATGCACTGTCCAGTATACCGTGCACTAGCCATACATTCAGCACCACGAGCTATTATATCGACAATAAAGAAACTGAACTCGGAAGCAGCTGGAGATTTACCACCTGTATTACTATTAGCTATTGGAGCTAGAGTTATGGTAACAAAAAACCTCTGGGTACAAGCTGGTATTGTGAATGGAGCTATGGGAACTATTCGTGGTTTGGTCTTAAATAGTGTTGATGAATCTCGTCAAGCACTTCCTATCTGCTTATTGGTAGAATTAGATCACTATTCAGGTCCATCATTTATGGAGTCATATCCACGAGTAATACCAATAGCTCCTTTCACTAGCCGCTTTGAATACAATGGACATCCGTGTTCTAGAAAACAATTTCCATTGGTTTTGGCATGGGCCCTAACTATTCACAAGTCTCAGGGACTCACATTGCCAAAAGTGGTAGTAGAGTTAGGTTTAAAAGAAAATCAGTCGGGCTTAACATTTGTTGCACTATCTCGAGTCAAATGTTTGCAGGATTTGGCCTTTTTAAGTTCTGTTCCATTTAATCGTCTTTCAAGTATTGCTATACTAAAAAATACCACAGCAAGAATAGCGGAGGAGAGGAGGTTAGATTCAATAGATATAGCAGTTCATGTATAGATAGATATATTATGTATTAGTTGAGACTTTGAGAGCAACTTGAAGAAGCAATGTCAAAATGCTAGGAAAAAAAACAGATATGTGAAAAATAAAAACAAGTTACCCCGGTTCCAGCTCCCAATTGTTCATCATTAGAATTTCGGACTTGCTAAGAGATTTTACGGTAAATTCTAACTCCCAAGAGATCATTGCTGGAACCGGAGCATTACAGTCCATCTCGGAGAGATGCTGGACAACCCTCTTCCCCAGCTCAGAATTGAACCGGGGCCCTCAATTCTACACCTCTCCATGGCGCTTTTGGTTACCTCCATCACTGGAGACCACAGCTTTCCACTTCGACCAAGGCGCAGGTCAGTTCGAAGAAGTTAAAAAAGAAAAAAAAGCTTAAACCCCGCTCCTTTACCGCGCACCGCTCTCTACCACACCCTCCTCTCTACCGCACCCCCCCTCCACCAGCACATATAGTATTACCATCACTCTGCCAGTCACGCCTCCGGAACATTTATTTGACTTCGCATAGGGCCCCCATTCCTAGGGAACGTTGCCTAATCAGGACGGCAACTGACGGCCTCACCTAGTTAATCGCTTGCCGCCCTATGGGCTATGGCGATTTTCAGCTGGTTAGGTCAACTCCGGGAGGTGTTGTGAATACGTACATAGGAAGGAGGCTGCAAGGACTGCCTCGTGGGCAGGTGCTAGTAGAGGGAAGGAGTATGGGTGACCTTGGAGGTGACAATGGAGACATATGGAGATCAGATGAAGAGAAGGTTACTGTGGTTCACCACTTTCCCGGACACCCCACTTTCCCGGACACATTTACCACCAAAACTGCGCAACTTTCGCACTCAATATCTCAACAACCACAACAGCATTTGTGAATGCACTTTGTGTAGCTATTATACACAGTGTAATTCTTGCTATCTAGCACTTTTTCTTCATCAAAAATGGTGGTTGCAAAGGGATTATGGCTTGTCGCATTTTTGTTAGAAGGCTTGGCATTTATTTGTATGGGATCTCCATACAAATGTCACCACCCCCGAATTCTGCATGCTACACCTGCAATCAATTCATGAAAAAAACTCAGACACTCACATTCAATAGCATCACTCAGTCGGAAACTATGAACAACGTAGTTAGGTAATAACTGTAGTGGTTGTGAAATTATTCACAATATTCATATTTCCCATAGAAACCATTTGTATGAGAACAACGCCCAAAAGTAGATAGTTGTACACCAACTCTATAATTCAACAAATGAAAGTAAACTAAATGCAGCACCTTACTATACCTCTTCAGGTGATTCTTGACATATACTATCATAGCTATTGTAATTAGCGTTGAAGAGTAGGACTACATTCGAGTCTGATGAACATTTTGTATGGAGATCCCATACAAATAAATGCCAAGCCTTCTAACAAAAATGCGACAAGCCATAATCCCTTTGCAACCACCATTTTTGATGAAGAAAAAGTGCTAGATAGCAAGAATTACACTGTGTATAATAGCTACACAAAGTGCATTCACAAATGCTGTTGTGGTTGTTGAGATATTGAGTGCGAAAGTTGCGCAGTTTTGGTGGTAAATGTGTCCGGGAAAGTGGGGTGTCCGGGAAAGTGGTGAACCACAGTAGGGGCCTAGGACAGTGAAACTTCAAGCAAGTTCTTGGAACTACCTGTCCGGAGTCACTCCGACGCTATAGCAAAGCCATTGTGTTCACTCAAGTCCACAAGCTCAACCGATACCTAACTAAGCACTGGTCTAATCCTCTCTCCCCTAAACATGGCTATACTACGGCTATAAGAAGTTCAAAGGCGACACAAGATGCACTACAACTGAGTAATTTTGGATTCATCCAGTGGGGAAGCTGGGGCTATCAGTCTTGAAGCAGTGGTTCCCTAGGCATATTATCTAAGACTAATTGGGGAAGCTTTCATGCAGCGATACGACTATGGCATTCTAAAATTATGTACTGGATGAAGAAGAAAATGAAGAGAACTCAGTTACCTGGAGGGAGCTGGCCTATAGCAATAAAGACTCTTCTCTCAAAGTCTTGCAACCACTCTTGGTCTTGTTTGACTGCCTCCATCGTCTCAACACTCAGCCTCTCAGTCGCCTTTTTCAAGGCCTCTCTCTCCTTTTGCAGGGCCTCTGTCGCAGCGCGGAGTCTCAATCTTGCAAGGCGTAGGTTCTCCATCTCCGTGGCCTGTGTGGGTGTCGCCCTATCAAAGGTGGTCTTCCCCTCACTATGACAACTGTGAGGACATCGGTTGTGCTGCTGCTGGAAATACCAATGAGCTCGAACCATTTGGCAGGCCTGGATCATGACAATATATACACTCCCTAGCCACCTGCATTCGGGAGAGGTCTCCTTCCCTATCTGGTATCTCCACTGCCGTAGTCCCTTGTTTCCCAGAATTCCCGCCAGCGTGGATACCCTTCTCCTGCTCCCCAAATACTCCAGTGGTCTATACGACAACTTTAATCTAGAACGACAGCCGCAAGTCCAGAGATTGTATCAACCATCTTGTCTATGATAGGCCATGGAGAGGTGGCTAGTGTCTGGGAATCCTTGGAGCTACTCGAATTTGCTGTATGTGTGGTTCCGAACAGATTTTCCTGCGTGTTGTTCTCACTGAGGAACAGGGAAGAGGTCCTCGTGAAATCTCGTAACAAAGAACGCCCGGCAGAAGCAGGTGAGCTGGATCACTAAGGTTAGCATGCAAGATTAAAACGGGCGAATATGATAATGCGGAAAACTCACATCAGGAAAAAAAATAACAGTAGCGACAAGAAAAAGGGGATAATCAGGAACCACTGGTCCCAGGGTAGTCCGGACATCGTGCTTCCTTTCCGTTCTAAGTTGCAGACAATGGTAGTGTGAGAGCTGGAATCCTTGCGGAGAAGGTTGGCAAGAGAAGTATAGAGCGGGATAGGTAACCCGGCAGTCGATGGATGGCCTTAGGAGTGAACGCAGATGGGGCGCTTTGGATGAACAAGAGATACAGAAGGGTGCAAGCCACGACGGCGAGAGGCAAGGGCGGGGAGTGGAGGAGAACAGAGGAGAGGGGCGCGAATGGAATACTGTCTTGGCACAAGTACCACTAGGTACCTCCTGGTGGCCACCAGTTATGAGTATAGGCCAACGTGGTATGTACTGCTGTTGGTATAATAGATAAACTAGTTACTGCCTGCTAGCAACAGCCCCCCTTAGTGTTGAACCGCCACTAGAACATAGTGGCTACTAGAATATGCAACTCACTACTGACCACTGGCGGGTAACTACTATAATCATATCTGCTAGAGTATACTAGACGATATATTGGTTTTTTTTTCCTATACTTAGAGATTTATAGAGTAATAATAGGTGGATTAATATTTACTGAATAGTGCTAGAAAATTTATCAGATGTACTCCAGGTATTGTCTTACTCTATGCGAAATTTTAGAGTATTATCTGTATAGACAGAGATATCCAGAATCCTCCGCCATTGTAGATACTATTGCGTTGATGCCAAGCTTCTAATTTTCGGTGGGTGTATTACCATATAAGGTAGTGAACACAACCTTGCAAATGCCAAGCGTCCCCAAGCGTCCAGTTTAAGCAAGCATTAACCTCATATTCTATTATATAAAATAACTCCAAAAGTTCAAAGCAGTGCTACACTATGAGTTTTTATCCAATTGACATAATTCTTATAGCATTACAAAGCTAGAACAAAGTAGTTTCATAGTATTCTATCGTTTATTAGATTTAACTATATATACTATTACAAATCTGTGATAAACAGAGAGGAAAAAGTTCTGCCGCATTCTTTAACCCCTTAGGTTGAATAGTTAATAACTCGATGAATTCTTAATAGAATTAAGCGGTTATTATAGCAGTTGATAGTAGAGACATAGAGCTTTTATTTGAGCCTATCGTTTGTAAATTCACTATACAGACTGGTGGCATGGGTTTAGGGAGAGACTCTATTTCCTTTACATTGATTTTCTTTATAATTCCCTTTTACATCATGTACCAACACCTCGCCATAGCCCACAGGGCAGCACGCGAGTAATGATATGAAAAAAAAATAAAAAGTCATAAGCGAGTAATTAATAAACTATAATCACAACATAGGTACATGAAGGTACATTCATGTTCCTCACCAGGCCAGGTGTTCCTGGCCAGCCTGTTCGCGAACCGAAAACGTTTGTGGGGAGGCCACAACAGCTCTTCCCTATCCTGTGTCTCCAGGCCCTGAGGCCTTTCCCTCCTAGGAGTCCTGCAAAGGTGCCGATGTGTCTTGCATTCCGGTTCAGGTTCGGGCTCGAGGGAGTTTTCTCTTTCAGTGTCAGGTTCACTTCTCTCTTTGTGTGCAGTATTTATGACTGTCCCTTTCGCGTTGCTAATGGTCCCGATCTGCGACGGGGCCTTGAAGTAAAACGTCGAGTTTTTTTTTTCATTTTATATCAGTACTCGCGTGCCGCCCTAGGGGCTATGGCGAGGTATTGAGTTACATAGAAAATGGAAGAAAAGAAATAATCCCCGTTCATGCGTCCGCCATTGGAAGGAAATAACGTCGAGTTTGCTGACCGTTGGCGCCGGGGATTTCTTCGCGTTTTCTGAAAAGTTGGAGATTATTTTAAAGAGCGACGCTCCGGTCGCTTTAGTAGTAGTCTCTCAAATGAGGGAAGTGAGATGAAAGGTCACTTACTGTAGTTTTTCCCTTGTTTTCGCTATCCAAAATCTTTGTAGCTCGTACGCTTTGCGACGCTGTACCATCCTTAGCTAAATCCCGTACGCTATCCAGCCAGAACCCGCGAGTATGTGTGTTATCGGACTGAAATTTATAACCTTCAGTGTTATGCAAAAGGTACTGCTGGAGGTCGTGAAGGTCCCAACTCGACGGATCGCGGGTGAAGTAAGTCTTCACAAATGCATGACGCAACTTGCGCTGCGTAGGATCGAATCGCGTTTTTGTCATCGACGTGAAAGTGTGCGGATCACTGAATCGGGAGGCATATAGTGAAAGTAAGAGAATCACTACCGCAGTAGAAGGGTGAGAATCACCGCGCTTGGGTAGTCACAGTGAAAGGATTAGAATCACTGCGCTTCGGTGCTCCCCGTGAAAGTGCGAGAATCACCGCGCTTCGGTCATCACAGTGAAAAGGTTAGAATCACCGTGCTTCGGTAGTTCACAGTGAAAGGGTTAGAATCACTGTGCTCCGGCGGTCGCAGTGAAACTGCGCTTCGGTAGTAGTGAAATGGTGACGGACTCCCAGTGACATGAAAGAAGCGTTGGGTTGGAGTTTACCCCGGGAAGTACATTCTCACTATTACTCCTGCATAGCGATGACTCCGGTGATGTTGCTGATCGGTTAGGATAGCTGCTCTCTCCATGCTGCCGCTGCAGTGCCCTCTCTTTCCGCCTCTGTGCTCTCTGCAGCTCCAATGCTCGCTCTCTCCTACTGTAGTCGTACTGATGCCGATATGGTTGTTCATTCGCCACGTTAGACGAAGATATCACATCGGTTTTATCACCGTATCCCCCAAACATTGATGATGCATCGCTTGTTGGACGTGAGCTGAAGATCAAGTTGGGGTCAATTGACGGTAAACAGTCTGAGGCAAAGTCATTGGAGCAGTTAAAAGAGAATGTCATCGGATCCGAGAGGTCTCCCAATCCCATATCCGAGTGTAAAAATAGATCCGATCCAATAGAGCTGGGGAAACCAGTTTCCTCGTCAAAACTTGGCCATTCCAATGAATTATCTGCATCGATAAAGTTTGACTTGGAATCGTATATATCTGTACTATTAGTAGCTTCCTTGGTTCCTAGTACCGCTGTCTTGAGGTTGAGTAAGGGCTGATGCGATTTGGTTGAATCTATTATTGGGCGGTGCTGTCTTGAGTAGCAACAGGGGGAGTGCGAGGTGGTTTCGCGGCTTGGGAGGTGATGATAATGGGAGGACGAGATAGTAAGCAGCGTTTGCAGAGTCCAATGCGGATTAAGAAGCGGCGGAGGCATTTTGAACTGATGGTTTTTTTTTGTTTTTTTTTTATATCAATACTCGCAGGCCGCCCGTTGGGCTATCGCGAGGTGTTTATTCACGAAAGGAAAGAGGTAACCGTCACTATCTAGCTACATGTGGAGCCCGCGATTCTCGTACATGGTGCGGGTGGTCAATAGAACTGATGGTTGAGGAAGAGAGAGTCAGTGTTTATGAAATGATGTGCTGTGAGGTGATATTATGAAACGGTGTCAAACCATCTTAATTGGTGCAAAGTATAAGAGGAAAAATAACATAACACAGAATGTGAGAAACTACAGATAAAAAGCAGCATCACCTGACATGATTTCTTCCCCTTTTACATTACAACGCATCGCATTCTTTCCCAACCAGCATACATCACACCCACTTCCACAGGCCTCATTTGGAACTTTATCACCGTAGGTCCTCGTCCTTCACTCGTAGAAACACATGCGCCAACTATCTTACAGCAGAATCCTAAAGGAAGGAAAAGACACAGAAGACACAAAGAAACACATACCCAAATAGTTTGAACTTGTTTTTTGGCTTTACAGCTGACGGACGCAGAACTGGTACTTCTGTATCCATTTCGACTGCCGCTGTCGGATTCCACGGTACCTCTGGTTCCAGATTTTCCGTTTCATGGGCGAGGTCCTGTGGGATCATTGCTGCAGGGGCAACAGTGGGAAGGCCGATATCGATGTCGGCGATATCGATGTCAGTTGAGACAGTCCCACCCGTAGCGGTAATTACTGGTCCTGAGGAGGGTACTGGTCAAAGTACTTCGTGTCCTCAGGAGTCTCAAGATCTGGAACAATTGGCCCCTAATAATGTACTTCAGTATTTCATCCAGATCAAAGCATAACAGAGTCATATCCATACCGGACTTGTCTTCTTTTCCAGCTCTTCCCAATCGATATCCTTAAAGAAAGGATGTTTTTTTACATCTTCACCACCACCTCGTAGATTTCCAAGCCTAGCCGAGAGGTCTTTGGTACAAAGTTGCATCACAATATCTTGAAATGCTTCTGGTAAGTTCAAAGCTGAAGGGAGGGAGATTGAGCTGGGCGACAGGGCGGACAATTGTGGAACGCGAGTCCTCCATTGGGTCTGAAGCGCACTGGACTGGCTAGGATTCGTTAGAAAGTCAAAATGGTAACAACTATACTACTGTGAGTTCTCATTTGGAATCTTGCACTGCGGCTCTCAAGTGTTGTTGGAGATTTTATGTCGTATATATTATCCTCATCAGGTACGTACCGAAGGACCTCTACCACAAGTTCATTCGGGAGTTTTAGAAATGGGGACTCTGACTGAGCTTTTGATCTTTCACAAAACGAAACTGGACCCCTTACTAGGACTGCTAGCCGGGGAGAGAACAGCCAATCGTATGCTGTCAGATGCTGAGGCCCCTATAGTGGTCTTCCTCTCCTCTAACTTATGGATGAACTGGATGGAGGTGGAGTCTGCATCCCTGATCCAGCGCTCTTTTTTTTTTTTTTTTTAATATCAGTGATCGCGTGCCGTGTATTGGTATGATCATCTGTGGCGAAAGGAAGTGATGTAGGAGAAAGCGGCGAGGCAGATTCGGCATAATTGCTACCCAAAACCACCTCGGCTTTTAAACCCCTTGGTACGAGATAAATTACAGCAAGAGTCGTCACCATCATTAATTCGTCGCTGTCGTGGGCATAATCATAATTCGTTTAATCATAGAAGCTTGTTATGGTGCTCCAGGTAATGGAAGGACATTTAATCCATAGTTATTTATTAAATAATATCGAATTGTTACTGCTGAGTTGTTTCTTGAGGTTTGACAGAGCAACTTCAGCATCCTTTGCGTTGTCAAGGTATTGTCCGTCATACCAGAAGCGGGCGTCGAATCTGGAATTTCCGACAGAAACGGTGGCAGGCCATGCAGTACGACCACCTGTCCGTATCATGTCAGATAACACTGTATTTTGGGTTACTGAGATACTACTAATTTTGACTGACCTCGTCTATCAGACACAATATGATAATTTGCTCGAAATCCGTTGGCCGCGCAGACATCTGGGGTCCTAATTGTCAGAACCATGATCTACCAACTGGTGAATGGAAAAATTGCATTCTCTTACCCTGAAGGGCTGTCGCCACTTCGCCGTGGAGGGTTGGAAAGATGGCGAGGGAGGAGATGGAGTACTCATATTGTATGGTTTGATGTAAACAGAAGTCGAGCAAGATTGGTAGGACGGGGTATACAGATTTTATTTGCGATCCGCAAGGTGTTTGTTGTCCTGGACAGGAGTGAGATTGCTAAACTACTACTGCTAATGCTGAGGAGGAGGACAGCGTAAGGGCCAAGGAGGAGGCCGCGGCGCCCAAGAGCGTCTGGCTGCGCTAGTTCCTTGATGCGACGCCCGCAGATTTTCTTCTCTGAACGCCTACAGACGTTGACGAGTTCGGTTGCATCCCACTTGTGAGATTGTGGGCATTGAGGGGTTGTACAAGGGCACGGAGGGCGTCAGAAGGGCTCCCGAGGGGAACGTTCCCGATCACGATGCTGGAGGTGGAGACAGTGATAGGCGAGATGGACAGAATTTCTAGGCCAGGGCCGAACTGGACGGACATGGAACCACTCATTGTATTGGCCTCTCATCCCAAAAAATCTTGACTGGGAGGCATGGTCGATAAGTTGTTGCCACCTACTAACGTCTCACTTCTGATGTTATTGGCCTCCACATATTCCTTCAGTTTCGTGCGGAAGGCTGCATAAAATGTGTCATTTGCTCCAGTCCATCCTAGGACACGTTTGGTTAGGCCTTATCGAGAGGAGTAGGCCTAACTTTAATCTCACCAACTATGAGCCTGGAGCTACCGAAGCCGCGACCAACCACCCCCAACAACCTCGCACCTCACGCGGCTCAAGGAAAGCCAGGTCAAGAGCGAAAGGAAAGGACAAAGCTCCAGCACCAGCAACACCACGACTTGCCATAGCCCATAGGGCGGCATGCGAGTATTGATATTAAAAAAAAAAGAAAATCAAGTCGTGAGACCATTTGCAGTTCGCTCCGCGGTTGCCCTTGCCAGCGAGAAAGAAGCGGCAGGGTTTGGAAGATATCGGGCTGTTGGTGGACATTTTCAGTCAAATCTTGATCCCCGCAAACTTGGAGAAAAGAAGAACGTTGCAGATAATGAACTGATGTATCCGTACTTTTGCTTTTTTCTGGGTGAATTCGATGATGCCGACTCAAGAGCTGCAACAGCACGGAAAGTGCGGTGTGAGAGGAGAGCGATAGTGTCTACTATCCTCAGAGTGACCGGAAAGTTGAGAACTGGCGGAATACACACACAAGGCTTGTCTTCCCATGTTAAATAGCGAATGCGAACCGTGGGCGCGAAGTGTAGTATTGCAACAGTGCCGAAAGGATTGCATGCTTTTCTAATTACAGAACAAACATGCTACTTTAATCTACATGTGAACAAAGGAAGCAAAGAAAGTAATAATAACTCGAATTCACAAAGAAAGATTCTATGTCAAAGAATTCTAATAATGAAAGAAGTCCAAATAATCAAAGAACAATCAAAGAAGAATAAAGAAGAACGATCAAAGAAGAACAGTCAAAGCTCCATTCTTTATGCCAGAGCGACGACCCGGTATCACAAGGCTTGGCGCAACACCAATTCTTTCAGCTTCCCCACACCGGGTAGAAGCGCCGTAGTATCCTAAGTGCTCAAGTAGAACGGTCAAGAATATTCTGGAATAACCAAACGATAAACTCAAAATTAAGTGCGAGAGCAAACGAAAAGAGGTAAAGAAATACAAAAAGGCGCCAAAAGGCACCTATCGGCAAGTGTTTCCTGGTACGAATCAATATGTTGCTCCAGGGTCCCGGCAGATAGATACAGTCACATGGCAAAAGAAAGTGTTACACCTAAATTTGCATAATTTGATGTCTTAGACCTGCATACGCGCTATTACCGCCAACAAGGAACTTTGAAACGGATTTTTTTTTTTTTTTTTTTTTTTTTTTTAATATCAGTAATCACATGCCGCCGTATGGGCTATGGCGATGAAACGGAGTTGAGTTTTAACATTGGGGCGAAGGAAAATATGAAGACGACTCTTGAAGGAGCTTAAAGGTTCAATAAGAAATATACTGCCACCTATCTATAACTGTATCAACATAAAAAAGAAATCCACCCTATTCATGAAGACTCTCAAGTTCGTCTCTTCTGCCAAACATGCCATCTCTCTAACTAAACATGCCGCCTCGTCTACCAAAGTTGGGTCGCTTCCCAGCTCTCCACTTCCGATAGCCCTTAAGCCGGAGGTTCCGATCGAGGGTTCGCGAGTGAACGTTGACGTCTAGATTTTCCTTTAGATTTTCCTGTAGAGAGAGCTTTGATAGAGATGGGTCGCTATCAAGCAAAGCAGTGATAGAGTCCATAATGTTCTCGCTTAGCTTTTTTGGTCTCCCACTCTTAGGCGCATTTTCAGCTGTGCCTCGCTCCTTGTAACGCTTAACAAAGGCTTGAATAGTACTCTTAGGCCGACCCATTTGATCTGCAATCTGTTGGAATGACGACCCTTGCTGATGCAGAAGGACAATTTGGCATTTTTCAAAGGCGGTCATCTGTTTCTTAGGAGCGGCAGTGTTGGTACTAGTAGAAGCGGCGGCACTGGAGGCAGACGTGCTGGCAGTATTAGCCGAGGAGGCGGCAGTTTGAGTTGACATTATTAGGCAGGATTTTTGTAGATTCGGCTATCAGTTACCTGTAGGCAGCTGTAGAATTTTTTTTTTTTCTTGACTTCCGGTCACCTTTAGGAGTCGACTTTTATATTTTTTTTTTCTGTCCCCTAATCTTGAAAATTATCTCCGGCTCAGAATTCCCAATATAGCACAATGTTGTGAGACGTACGCGCGCTTATGTCTAAGACACGCGCGTGTATGTCTTAATCAAGCACAGGCCCAAAGATTATGCAAAGGTGTACTGAGTATAGCACACTTTCTTTTGCCATGTGACTGTAGGTCTAAGACATCAAATTATGCAAATTTTGGTGGGCGTTTTCTTTTGCCATTTGACTGTATGATTCTGAGGCATGCATATGCATGCGCCTCAGGACAGGACACACTTTTTTTTTTTTTTTTTTTTTTTTTATATCATTACTTGCGTGCCGCCTGATAGGCTATGGCGAGATTTAGTTAGGTACTAGTACTGCGCAAGAAATTGTTTGATCTACTGGTACGGCAACAACTCACTTTGGTTACCGGCCCGGCCACGTTTGCAGCGCGCCGTTACACGGCGGGCGTGAAGTTCCTTGGCCTCACGCTGTAAACGTAGTGCAGGACAGCGAATACGCATCTTTTGGGCATTCGCATTTGAATAGCTCTAGAAATGTTCTTGCACTTTATCAAGCCGACGGTGAAGCGGATTTGGGTTAACGTCACTGACCGGGATCCGGCACACTTCCGGAATGAAAACAACAGCCTCCTGTAAGGCCATATCTTCATAATCGGCAACATCTCCACTCATGTATCTGTTCTGGCCTACCGACGAACATTGCGGTTCGCGAACCGGCCAGGCCCATTCGCGAATCGGGCAATTCGTCGGTGGGCTTCACCGCCTTTTCTGGCAAGACAACCACCAGAGTTTTCATGCTTGCCATCAATGCAATCCGCCGTCACCTCCCAAACAGGAATATTGATCAACTCCAGAGATGGTGGAGGATTCCGGATAGCTCAAGATCACAACTTCAAAACTTTCGCCCAGAGCAAGGAAAACACATGAAGAAGAATTTGGTAATTTTCCTTGAGTAACGGTGTTGACGAAAAACTCTATTTGTGCTTACAGAACTGTATTCTCAGCGCATAGCGCTCTAGGAGCACAGCAGATTAATTACATCAAACCGCATTATCTTTCTTTTTTTTTTTTTTTTTTTTTGTCGCGCGACCCCGCTTGCAGCTGTTCGCCATGGCAGGGCCTGTTGTGTAGGTTATGGGGTAGCAATTTGCCAGCGCTATTGCGACTCACTACTGGCAGAAACTCCCAAGTGGCAACTATCAGTGCAATAACGCTATGGTACTGGAGAATAACTGGCTCATCAATTATATCCACAGTAGAACAACGTACAACAGAGCAACAGCCATTTTTTTTTTTTTTTTTATATCATTGATCGCTTGCCGCCCCACGGGCTATGGCGATGTCCTACCTAACTACTTTCTACGTCACATGACCCCTACTCCCCCAACATTTCTATCATCGCGCCCAACGGATCTCTCTCCCCTTCTCTCCCTTTCGGAGGCCTTCTCACGTGCTCCTCACCCCCCGGCCACCTCCGCTTCCACACTCTGCACTCCTCCAGCAAGTGTTTCGTTGTCTCTTCTTTCTCTCCGCACCACCTGCACTCCGGTCCGTCACCTTCTCCTATATGCCACCTCCATGCCCTCAGTCCCTTACCCCCCAGCAAGCCCGCCAACCTTCCTACCCCGCCTCCTAGCCTCTCCAGCGGTCTGTATGTCAATTTCAGCCGGTTTCTCTCTTCCGCTCTCTCTCTCCTCCCCTTCTGTCTCTGTCCCGCCTCCGTTACAATTTCCGGCTTGTACTGCAAGGCGGTCCCCGTGCTCGCTGCCCTGTCTGCCTTCTCATTACCGGAGATCCCCCTGTGCGCTTTCACCCATATCACCGCTATGTCCCAGTCTCCTCTCCTTATTCTCTCTTCCCATGCTCTTCTCATCCTCCTCGTCGCTCCGTCGTGTGCTATGTCCCCCCTCGCAACCGCCGTCATCCTCTGAATCGCGTGTCTGGAATCCGTTACAATCATCAATTCCCCTTCTACCCTCTCCATCGCCTCGCTTATCGCCACCAGCTCCGCGTCGTTCACTGTGGCTTCCTCTCCCAGATATACCGACTTCGATCTGCCCCCCCAGAAAATCCCCGCCCCTGCCTTCTCCTCCCTCATGCTCCCGTCCGTGTATACTGGTACGCACCACTCCTCTTTTATGTCGTCTATGTGTCTCTCCCATTCCTCTCTCTCGGCATCTCGGTGCAATGAGGGCAAGGTAACCAGCGGTATCTCGTCGTCATGTCTCAGTGACCCCCTCAAGTAGACTTTCTCCTCGTCCCCTCTCCTCGGCCTTTCTCCCTCGAACCTCAATGCTCTCGCCTCCACTCGCACTGCTTCGTAGCCCACAAACGTCTCCACCGACTCCAGATTCGCGAGCAACAGCCAAGTGAGGATTAATAGTGCGACTGAGGCAGTAATTGCCTTCTTGCCTTACGACCATCGTTCATCCTGTGCATGTCGCTGCCTTTAGTTAAGCTAAGTTAGATGTGTGTATGTCAACATAGTGTGCTCCTATGTTCTCAAGAAGCGCATCCACTTCATGTTAACATATGTCGATAATGTCAAGTTCGCTTTTGGTGTTTCTTTTGGGAGTGGTCGAAGGAAACGAAAGGGGAGTGGCAGTGGAATTAGACAGGTGTTGAGGTTCTGTCAGGAATCCGGTTGCCCCAGAGACGGGCCAGGAGAGGTTTATTAGTCTGAGCTGCGGATTCCCGCCTTACCCCTGGCTACGAGAACAGCCTTACCCATACTATCTGCATTTTGTCTCAACACTATTGTTAGGGGTCTTGGATGTTGAGGTGTTTGCTCGCACCAACCCTACTTTATTCAGAAAAAAGGCCGGAAAAATCATATCTATCGAAGCACGCACGAAAAGATGTACAAAAGGGTCCTTCAGGTTAGATATTTCTGCAAACCCGAAGGTTAGTCTATGGTAATTTATATTCACAAATTTGCACGCGGTAACATATAACACATTGCACGTAGTGACCTTCGCTGCCGAAATAATTCTTTCCTTCATTCCCATGCTAGATTATGGTGAGCATATATAAATAATATTGCACTACAAAAGCAAGTAGACTAAACTAGCAAGCAATAGAAATGGAGTGCCAAAACACGTAACCACCCTCTTTTCCCAACCACCCCTTTCTCAAAGCCTCCGCCCCTGCCTCTGCGAAGGTGTGAATCCTGTCACTTTGATCCTCCTTCGTTGCATGAGATGGATATATATGTATAGAGAGGCATTCTTAAATAGAACTGGAGCCTAGCGAGGCGATTTCGACCTCCGATGGCACACCAGGTCTGCACTTACGCTCAGTTTTCGCTTCGGTCCAAGTGAAGGTGTGGTCGGCGAGGGGTTCAACTGCGCACCTCGATCACGGAGCAGCTTAACTACTGAGTGGCATTGTCTGTCAATCGCTCTAGAGAGGGGTGTTCTACCATGTCTATCCGGTAAGTTAATGTCAAGTTCTGCTCGCTCGAGCAACAAGCGGACTATAGCCTCATGTCCATTTACGGTTGCAACGAGTAATGGTGTTTGGCCGTATTCATCTACCATATTGACATCGACATCAGCTCGCTCAAGCAACAAGCGGACTACAGCCTCATGTCCACGTTCAGCTGCGTAGGACAATGGTGTTCGGCCGCGTTTATCAGCCATATTGACATCGACATCAGCTCGCTCAAGCAAGAAGCGGACTACAACCTCATGTCCATGTTGGACTGCCCACGCCAATGGTGTGTAGCCGTGTTCATCCGCCATATTGACATCCACATCGGCTCGCTCAAGCAACAGGTGGACTACAGCCTCATGTCCACGTTCAGCTGCGTAGGACAATGGTGTTTGGCCGCATGAATCCACCATATTGACATCGACATCGGCTCGCTCAAGCAACAAGCGGACTACAGCCTCATTGCCAACTGAAGCTGCATAGAACAATGGTGTTCGGCCGATTAAATCTACCATATTGACATCGACACCGGCTCGCTCACGCAACAAGCGGACTACAGCCACATGTCCATATTCGGCTGCCCAGGACAATGGTGTTCGGCCGATTAAATCCGCTATATTGACATCGACATCGGCTCGCTCAAGCAACAAGCGGACTACAGCCTCATGTCCATCTTCGGCTGCCCAGGATAATGGTGTCCGGTTGTCGTATCTTGCTGCCATATTGACATCGACATCAACTCGCTCAAGCAACAAGCGGACTACAACCTCATGTCCATAGTCGGCTGCCCAGGACAGCGGTGTTCTCTCGTCTTCATCCGCCATATTGACATCGACATCGGCTCGCTCAAGGAACAAGCGGACTATAGCCTCGTGGCCCTGTGCAGCAGCGTAGTGCAACGCCGTGCTGCCGCAGCTAGCTTTTTCATTCGGATCCACAATTTTCTTCAGTAGAACACGGAAGATACACTCAACCCCGAACCAGGCGACAGCATGCAAGCTCATTAATTGGCATTCCAAATGGCAAATCCATTCTGCGAACCAACACTCTAGTGCAATAACAGCTGGGCAGCATTTACGTTGAAGCATGGTAACAGCAAGCTTGCAAGTAGTTTTATCACACTGCTTTCGCGCATGATGGCCCCATTGAGAACATGCGTACTCAAACAAAGCGTAGTCGTCTTCTAGTATCCGGTTGTCATTAGCTAAACGATAGTAGGTGGTTAAGTTGTCCTGATCATTTATGCAATAGTAGGTACTTAGGTCGGAGAAGTCCAGGTAGGTAATACAGGTCCTTGCGATTAGGTTATGGCCAGTTGGAAAGTATTCCTCATAGTAGGATTTGAAATACTCCTGGAGTGTGTAGTGTACTAGACGAACTGTTGCCGTTTCATCATCAATTGTCACTAGCCCACAGCAACAGCGCAGTATTATGTTTGCGGAGGGAATGTTGTTGCGATCCAGAGCCTTATCCCCATCTTTTACCGAGAGTGCATGGCGGAGCTCTATGACTTTCAATGGTCGCTCTGCTAGGTATGTCCACATGAGAGCTCTCATGCCTAGATCATATCGGGATTGACTCTGTGACTCTCGCATCCTCACTATGGTTCCATTATATGCCGCATGAAGACCCGGAGGAAGGCTGTGAAGAGCAAATCTTCTCATAGCCACAGTTACCTCATCTAAGATCATGTCGATGTGCAAGACTGAGAGCAAGAACCTAGATTTGACGTTTAGTTATCATGTTCATACAATGTTTATCAGGATTTGGAATAGATCATACATTCCCTGTGCTTTCGTTGGCAGCAGCTTCAGTATTTCGTTTTTGAGCTCGCTATTCATGGCATCTTCACCGTTCTCAATGGTATCCCTGTCAATGCGGTGGTTGAGGTATGCTTGAATGTCTTCCTCCTGAGCTACTATTCTCAACGTACTGGTATCACATAGGCAGCGATTAACCTGGTCTTGGACATGTGGACGTGCAGTAAAAAATAAATGCGCATCAAGGTTCGTGGATTGGTTTTCCGAACTGGGGATCTGCGAGTGCAGAATCTCATGTACTGCCTTCAGGAAGTCTAACCTTGTCTGATCCTGTAGCTCATCAAGTGCGTCAAGCAGAATGAAGATTTCGTCCAGCTCTGCGCAAAGATGTTTCAGCATCAAAAGTGCTTTGTCAATAGCTAAACTTTCTCTCTTCTCATAAGCGGATTTGGAGTAATCGTGAATTGACTGGGGTAACTGAGTTCCGGAGGATATAAACTGCAAGACTAATTGTTTGACAAAACTGCCAATAATGTGGACCAAATTCTGTTCTCTTCGGTCTCGATAATCACAGTATAGATATACGTCACTTGTTCGCTGTCGTTTTGAATTGGCAGAGATGTAGTCAATAACAATTGAGCTTTATATACTTCTTCAGCCTCATTGTCCGTGGTGCAGAAATGGTAGGTATACTTACGCAATCACAGTCTTCCCGACCCCTGGCTCACCATAACAGCCCAAAACCTGATTGCCTTCACTCTGTGATTGGCCTTTTATCCATCTTTGAAACTGGTCACTCTGGAGGATCCATTTTCCTGTATTCTCTAGCCTACTATTCTTGATATCCTGATGTCTTTTTTGTGGCTCAAGGGGCGATAACCAGGCAAGAAGTTTTTCCACTAATAGGAAGCAAGCCGGAAGTTAGCACGTGCAGTGTAGTTCAAGTAAGAATGAAAGAAGAGATTTAGGAACTCCATACCATCCATATTTTGCTGTATAATCTGAACCCCACTCTTGATTTCCTGCAGCTCCCCAGCTAACTTGTCAATTTCCGAGACAAAGCCTAAAACCTCCCTTATGCTGACGCTCATTTTCTTCATCTCAGCTGCAGCTGCAGTGGATGCATCTTGAAACAATGGTAGCAGAGAGTCGACCTTCTGTTTTTGCTCTGATAGTGCCATTATTACTTCTTCCGAGGTTTGTGAAAGTAATTCACTATTAAATATTAACTAATATGTTTAGAACAATTTATGGTGTGAAACTTACCAATTTGCAATAGTAAGCGAAAACTCGATTATTTGGGCACAGTTATGCAGGGTTGAGGCAACCTCAAGGTACTCTTGCTTATGAAAAGGCCACCTGAGTCGGTCTTTGAAACCTGCGGAGTGAAACTTGGTGAGAGTTGAGTGTAAATGTTCGATTTTGCCCTTGCAGATACTCATGACGTTGCATAGGATTGAAGTAGGTTGAAAAGTCCCCTTCTTATCCTCCTTTGTCAAAAATGTAGTTAGCTGTCGAAGAACATGGCTCAAAGCACTGATCTCCACTAGCAACGTTTGCGCATCCTTCGGGGCAGATTGGACTTGGCTAGTGTATTCCTTGAGGATGTTTGTGATATCGATAGCAAGTGAGAGCAAGCCGGCAATTCCGGTTGCAATTGTGAAGGGATCCATCAATGCAGCACTGTAGTTAATTTAATAGTCCGACAATGGTAAGACTGGAATATTGCAAGATCACTGCCGATAGTATCAGGTATCACCGTCGTTGTTAGGTCTATAATTACACAGAGCCTCAAGTTGCCAATGCATCAACCCCGCACCAAGAGCCAATCAGAGCGCTCAATACGCAAACCACGGATCTATAGGTATGCAGGAGGGAAAGAAAATACGGAAGAGCCTTTCGGCCTTTCTCCTAAATTATTCACACAATTCATCATCTGCCGCTGAAAAGGAGAAAAGAAAAAGAAAACAAAAAATTAGAAAACCGTCTCCAACGCTGCACGGAGCGCTGAATTCGTTAGAGGGCTGGATTCGCGAGCGAGACAAAAATACTCCATCACAGTGCTACTCTCGAGCTTACAGTAAATCCGGCTGAGGTCTGGAAGAGTATAAATTATGGTTCCATATTTGAACAGAATCATACTTGCTATCCCCGTTTGCGCAACGTAAAACTACTCTGACTAGCGCATAATTAGTCAATCATTCCAATACTTTTAAAACGAGCGAGAGAGTACACACCATCTGTCTATGCCAAGCTGCTGTCGGTTGCAATCTTGAGGGCATGCGCTATCTGTCCGCCACACTGATACCTCTCTCATGGTCCACGTGGCTGGAGTTACAGAGCGCAGCGCTGCTGGCATTCATGTGACAGGTTTTATAACGTATGGCACTTGACTATGCCAGCCGCATTAGGCAGCGAAGGAGCAATCCGTGGGAGAGTTTGAGCGGCAGTAGTGAAGTCGTTGCGCTGGGGGAGGGGACGAATAGTAGAGGAGTTAGGGGAATGCATGGAGTTTCCTTGTCATGCACATCAGCCGCATTATATTAGTTGTGCTCCATCTCGCCCATCTATAGCTCCTTTAAAAATGGTTTTTGGATTCGTTTGTTTTTCTGTGGATTGCAATTTCGCGCATTTCACACAGTTGAATCTTCCGATGGATATTTATGTGGAACTAAATCGCTCACCAAAGTTAATGTGAATTTAGCATCCTAAAGGTAGCTAGCCGTCCGGGTCCATCTGCGGGCGATGCGGGTAGTAGTAAGTAGGCCCCTTGGTTGACTTTGTGCCGCGGTTCTAGACTTGGTGATAAATGGTAGGGGCGGTAGTGACACGAAGCTACGCAGAACGCTATTACGCAAAATCTGCGCACGGAAAGCATACGCGACCTCTTGTTGAAAAACAAGGATATGAAGAAATAAAATAACCATGAAAATCAAAATAAAAAGTAAAAAATAAAAAAATATACTACCGGCAAGTATTAGAGTAGCAAAACAAAGCCAGTATTGTAGTGCTCCGAAAATGCGAGGGTATTGCTGGTTCAGTACTACAAGTAAGTTCTACTTGGTACGTATCGGGGAAATCAATGAACCCGGTGCGTTCGTAGGCGAAAAGCAAGATAATGCGGGATTTGAAAATTGAGGCAACAATGCTCCTGGCAAACTATAGTATGCGGAATGGGTGAAGTTTGTCGTACGTTCGTTCCGCCAGTTCTCACCGCTTCGGTCCATCGAAAAGCAATAGTGGATACTATCTCTCTGTCTTACACCGGGTACCTTATTGTAATGGGAGCCGATTAACCCGTCGCAGGTATATCTAAAACCCTGGGGTTGCTCTTTCTGCGTTAAGCGTCGTCGAGTAAGGAAGGGCCGCATCGATGTGACATGCATCTTCCTACCGACGGTGGTGACCTGCCTCACTCGAGTTAGCTTGGGGGTTAAGTTTAACATTTGCAGTGACATTTTCTTCTCCTGGTAGCCTTGCACGAATAGTGATATAATTTTTTTTTGCGCCCATTGAACTCTCGAGTACTTTTTGCCTTCGCCATTTGACTGCTCAGACCCCCCGAAAGACGACCAGACGGACAAAGACGCATTGGCGGACATTCTAGAATGGGCGGGACGATAGATGGACTCACATAGCAAATTCTCATTACCTTCATTTTCCTTCCTTTTCATTTTCCTTCCTTTTCTCTTTATTTCCGAATCGATGTATTTAACCTCGCCATAACCCGTAGCAAACTGCGATATCTTCTACACGGATCAAATCAGGCCCATCATATCTCACAAAAGACCCACCACACCACCTCGCCACGGAAACTTGGAAGGAACACAAGGACCTTACACAGATACGACATCATCGAATACAGCAAGAGAGAACACAGAGCCCAGGACCTAGAAAACGACATCACCAAAGCAGTAGCAGTGGGAGCCCTCGATGAGGGCGACCACCTCGTGACCACGAGAAGGTCAATCACCATACTGGAGGTCCAAAGCGGAGCCATCAGCACCCCAGAGATCATCAAGTTCATTGAGGAAAGCTCCGCCCTGGACAAGAGGTCCCCCGAGAACCAAATAGAGGACACAATCATAGTCAGGAGCACAATCCCCGACACCTACCAGACCTCCCCAGAACCCCGCACCATACCGGACACTTTCCAGCCATGCTCAGACGAGGACGAGGATGCCCGAAGCGACACCTCCACAGAAACAGTCAAACCGGCCCCTGCAGCAGCCTTCCGGGACGACGAGCAACGCCATCATACCTGGAGACACGGGCGACAGTCAACGACGCCGCCATAGTCCATAGGGCGGCACGCGAGTATTGATAAAAAAAAAAAAAAAAAAATTTTTCGTATCCGCTTAACCGACTATGTCCGGCGATGAGTGCCAACATTGTACTCTCTTGCGAACTTCAGGAACTTCTCTTTCGGGTATCGCAGGTCGAGGATGCGGGCCTGTCGAGCTTGACGAAACATTTCTTCCGAGGATGGGGGAAAGTCCCCATCTATCCACCCACTCCAATCACAATCAGATATAGCCCATAGGGCGGCAAGCGATTAATGATATAAAAAAAAAAAAAATCACAATCAGATATCAGGGCAGCAGGCCAATCGAACTGACCTCTGCTTAGGAGGCAGTAGTTGTTCTGTTCAGTGCTGCAAACCAGACACCCGCAACAGAACAGGAAGCCGCGCAATGGCCATGTCACTAGTAGGACTCTTTCACACGATGTGGGATTCTCAGTCCTCAGCCCAGTCCAGCCAAGCACTTCAAATCCCGTCTGTGATCGCAATTTTCTACTCTCTGCCGCTTCAGCAGCATATTCTAATGCCATCCCTGCGGGCGAATACTCCGGCATTGCTTGCTCTCATGCAGGAGCAACGTGCAGCTGCCGTAGTGGGACTAATTGGGCAGCTATACCCGCCCAAACTGAGATATCGGAAATCTACAAGCCTAGGAAATTGTGCGGAGACAGCATGTACAATCATGTCCTACAATTGGACCGGAGCAGTGGAAGGGAAGGCTGTGATTACAGCAAACGTTCCGCGAGCAGTTCCCCCCTGTTGGACATGTGCACCGATGTTGGCGAGGGCTCCTGCGAAGTACCCGTTGTGGTGGTAACCACGGTATTGATGGAAAGAATAAGGCCATACGCGGGCCGGAGCGGTACTCAGCGGTACACCGACAACAACTTTTTCAGAACGAGCGCTTGGAAGAACTACAACTTCCCGGCGCCTCCAGAACGTGAAAGTTATATCAAAGCGAAGCTCAGGACCGCCTGAGAAAGAATACCTCATTTGATTTACAGAATTCAGAAGTTTAGGACTCGTTTCGTCAAGGTCAAGTTTTCTGAGGTTTTTCAGAGAATTCCCACACAAGTCTCGAGAGGCAGGGACCCGCACCTAGGATCGCGCGATCGCTTCGGAGATCGGCCGATCGGCTGCAGAACGGGCGACCAAAAACAGTAATAGCGCAAACGAGCAACGAGCAGCGACCTTCCCTTTTCAGTCTTAGCAACAAGAGCTAGGATTGAAGCGGCGCACAGCCAGAAAAGGCAGGACTAAGCGAAGGTCACGAGAAGTTAAGGAAGTCAGGGAGCAGGATGTCGGTGGAAGAGGAAGTACCAAAGATGCAGTTCTTGGGACCGGTAGGAGAGGGATGGACAGGGGAGGTATATGTAATGGACAGGAATATAGTGTGGGGGATAGACGCTATCCACACATGGGAAACGAAGGATTGGTGGCTGGCGAGGCTGGGAGAGGGGGAGGATATGATTACGGTGAAAGAAAGAGTAGCGAGGGCATACAGAAAGGGGGGAGAATATGATGGGAAGTTGGATATGATCGAAGAGATTAGAAAGGATGCAGTGGAGGCAGCAGCGAGGAGGGGAGCAGAGGAGGTGGAGTGGGTGAAGACGGAGGAGCTCACGGGGATCGCGGAGGTAGCAAGGGTCGTGAAGCTCTGGAGTAAGGATGCGGCGATGTTCCGGAGGTATGTGGAGGGGGAGGATGGAATCGTGGTAGAAAGGGAGAAAGAAGTTCTAAAGAATGCGACAAGGGAGTGTATCACAGTCAAGAGGGGACCGTTAGTGGTTTTCCAGAAGCAGGAACGGGTTCCTAGGGTCACGAGGGTGATGATGAGCTGGGGAAGGAGGAGGGAGAGGGGAGGCAGCAGGAGCAGGTCTCCATGCGACAGAAGGGGAGGAAGGAGGGAAGGATTCAGGGATAGGAACGGGGGGGAATGGGAGATCGGAGATTCACAGCTGGGCGTTAGGCCGGTGGCAGAGGCGCCGGCAGCAGCGCCGGTGCTAGCTAGGGTGGAGGGACGAAGAGAAGAGAAAGAAAAGGTAGGTGGAGCTGAGAGGGAAAGGAGGAAGAGGACGATGAGGAGATGGGGGAGAATGAGGAAGAGGAGGAGGACGAAGAAGGGGTGGGGAGGGAGGAGAAAGAGGTGCTAGCGCTCGTGCATGCGGCACAGGTGCTGGATGGGAGAGTGGACAAGCTGAGGCAAGAAGGGAAGGAAAGAGAGGCGAAGAGGCTGGGGGCAGCATGGGTATGGGTGACGGCAACTTTGGGGGAAGCTGCCTTTGAGAAAGGGTGGAAGGCGCTGAAGGAGAAGGGGGGGAAGGGGAGAGGTGTTGGAATATAGGAGGAGGGCGAAGATGACGGGGAGGGAGATAAAGGAATGGAGAGAGGGGTGAAAGAGGTCAGGAAGGAGTGGGAAGAGACTAGGGAGAGTGATATGGAGAAAAGAATGGGGAAGCTGGAGGGAATGGTCCTGAGATACATGCCAGCGATGGACTGGCATCGGTGAAGGAGGAAAGGGCGCTGGAGAGGGAGAAGAAGAAGAGGGAGGAAGAGAAAAGGGAGGAGGAGAAGAGGAGAAAAAGAGAAGCAGAGATTCGGGAGATCCGGAAGCTCCAGGAGGAGACGGAGAAGAGAAAGAAGAGGGAGGAGGAAAGGTGGAGAAAAGCAGAGGAGGAGAGCAAGAAGAGGGTAGCGGAGGAGCGGAGGAAGGCGGTGGAGAGAGCACAGGTGCTGAATAAGGTGGCAGAGGTGATGGAGATGCCGGCGGGATCACAGGAGGAGGTGGCAGCCCTGGAGGAGAAGG